>NJET01000075.1:0-16139 GCA_002591415.1 Ophiocordyceps australis | reverse complement strand
TCTCTCTCTCTTTGTTTCTGTCTTTCTGTCTTTCTGTCTTTCTTTCTCTCTTGCTTTCTCTCCATCTTTGCTTCCCGAGTCTTGCCTGTCGTTCGTGTTTGAGGAATTTTTAAAAAGTCGCCTCGACTTTGAGCCTCGCTCATTGTGACTGGCCCTGCTCCGCGCGATCCATGGCTGGATGAAGCAATTATTTGCATCTACAAGTAGCGTTTTGATGTATCCGTCATGGCGGTAAACAAGAGGGAAGCATTTACATCTCGATTCGGAGGCAGCTTGTGCAGTAAAAACAAAAGACGGTAGTATAAGGCAAAGCCGGGGGGTGGGGTGTGATGAGGGCAGGGGTATGTTAAAAGCTCGTCTCTCGGTTGCGCCTCCAGGGACTGCAAAAGTCTCGAAAGGTCTCAGACCAGCAGAGCGCGCGTCATCTCAGGCCAACGCCTCCCAAGAGCCTCACCCGATGGGCAAAGAGGCAAGCTGGGGAAACGTCACCCATCTGATCAACATGCCAAGCTACCCAGGACAAAATACTTGGATACGGCACCACGGGCCCCTCTGCATCCTTTTCCCACACGCCCCTCTCCCTCTGCAGTTATCCGACCAAAACTTGACCTCCGTTTCTTGCCACGGGAAACTTTGCAAGGAGCACCAAGCCCTGCTCGGCAGTCGTCGAACCGTTTGTCTTTTCTTCTTTTCTCAACCCCCACCGTGCCATCGTCTTCCCCCCCTCCATGTTCCAATAGCCTGCCTAGCTCTGGATTCTGGCAAAGGAGAAGGAGAAGAAGAAGAGAAAAAGAAAAGACAGAAAAGACAAGACAAAACAGCTAGAGTTGTTCAAGTGAAGCTGCATTGTCAAGGTTACAAGGACGCTTGCAAAGTTGCATCTGCCAGCAAAGTAGCAAGTGTGAGATGGGGCCCAAGCCACGCGGCCCAAGGGTTGGGAAGGACGACAGACGGGAGGCGTCAAGAGGTCCACCAGCATGGAGACCCCTCCCGGGGGGGCCAGAAAAGAAGAGACGGCAAACAAAGCCAGCATCGAATTCACTGCAACAACCAGGGCCGCAAGTCGCACGAGCAGTGGAACAGCATGGCCAGAGCCACGAGAGCTGCTAATATACCCCGTTTTCCAGCCCTTTCCTTTTCCTCCCCCCTTTATCGTCTCGCTTGTTTTTCTTTCCTTGCTCTTTATCTTTCCCTTGATGCCTCACCTTGTCGTCTCATCGTCTTTGCCTCGTTTATAATAAAGATATCAAGCTGCTCGTCTTTTGCTCTCCGTCGACACCGCTTCGAGGAGCGAGATTCAACTTGGCTTGACACATTCACCAAGCAACGTGGAAGCAGGGAGTAGGGTGAGGGAAAAAAAAAGAAGCACTCGTCATCCTTTTGCCTTGTTCTCAACAGCCCCCGCACCCAACTCACAAACCGGACACGGCAGCAAAGCAGAGCAAGAGTCTGAAAGCAGCACATGCACCACGCCTGTCACGCATCCGACGGGAGCTTACTGGACGGGGCCAGGACCACAGCAAACGACGGCTTGCAACAAGTCAAGACTACCTCTTTGCACCGTTAATCAAGGTCACTGGCCCAAACTCTCAAACGTTGGAAGGCAGGAAAAAAAAAAAAAAAGGGGGACAAGGGGGAGAAAAAGAGGAGGCTCCATTTCCCCTCCAACAGCGCGGCTGACGTGCTTTTCCACATTGTTCTTGAGGCAAACGCCCGTTGCACCTTGGCTCGTCTCGTCTTTCCATCTACTACTTGTCCCGCCCCCCTCCCGCTGATCCTACAAAGGCTTTGAGACTCTTACAATGGTTACGACAACCTGCTTTCCATCCACGGCGAGCAGGCGGTACTCTTCCTTTCGCACGCCCTATCTCCCATCCTATGTGGACCGCAAGGTAGTTGAACATCGCGACGCGGGCTGCAACATGGGCACGGAGCGGGAAGGCAGCGGAAGCGAAGACGTTTCTTCACAGCGCAAGAGGATTGCTGTTGCGGTAAGCCCAGACTGTGGGGGTGCGTGGAGGTCAAGCTGGACAGCAAGCTAACAGGGAGGGCAACAGTGTGGACGGTGTCGCAAGCGAAAGATTCGCTGCAGCGGCGACGCTGGAAATGGCCAGCCGTGCACCAATTGCAAAACGGCAGGCTATGAGCCTTGCCAGTTCCTCAGGGTATGCGAGGCCCGACTGGTGCTTGTGCAAAGGCACGCGGCTGACGGGCACTGCAGGTGTCGTCTCAAGAAGTGTCCCAGGTCAAGGGGTCAGCCTTTTCCTACAACCTCGACGCGTCGCGCATCGCCCAAGCTCGTGGATCCTCGTCCGTGATTGCGCCGCTCTGCGTGCCCGTCAGTCCCTATGCTGAGAGCCTCGGGGGCGTGGGCGACAGTCCGCTGCCGCCGCGGGCCAGCGCCTACAGCAGCAAGCAATACTACCAGGGCTGGGGCGGTGGTGGTGGCTATGCTGACGACTCGGGAGTCGAGTACGCCCTCTGCCAGCCGTCGATGCAAACAGTGTCCGAGTCGTCCTACTTGACTGGCCCATACCGCATCAGCTCGTCGGGCTCTGGCGCCTCGTCGGCGTCGGCACCAAGCGCGGCGGCAGCAAAGTCGGCAGGGTCGGGCCTCGTCTATCTGGACACAGAGGCAGCGTACGGATATGGGAGCGTGTCGGTTGCTGGCGATCGCCAGTCCGAGGGCCCTGAAACAGCCTGTTTGCCATACCCGAGCCTGACATCTGCGGCGCTGCCACGCACTAGTGCAGAGCGTCTGCCAGCGACTGGGCTGAGGACACTGCCCAGTCCAGCATCGCACGCGCCGCCAAGCTATCGTGTCGATGCCATGTCAGACTACCGAAAGACTGACTCTCCAGCTTCGTCGTCCACTCCAGTCCTCGACATGGCAGGCGGTGGCTACCATGGCTATGACAGTGCTCAGCAGCTGTCGTATGCCGCCACTCACTCCATGGCGGCTCTGAGCCGTAGCGGCAGCATCTTTGCAGCTGACGGCAGCCTGGTGCATGGAGCGGGGAGCGCCATGAGGGCGTCGTCGGGGGGAGGCTACCGCTTTGCAGACGCAGCCTTTAACCACCATGAGCAGAGCCAGCAGCATCAACAGCGCCAACACCATCGGCAGGCGGGGTCGACAGACATGGCTTCGGGCACGCAGGCCTTGGTCTTTCACAAGGACGGCTATGGCCAGGACAATCACGGCATTGGCCACCGCAAGTCTCCTGCTAGAACGCGGGCTTGAAGCATTTGGCCAGGGTCTTTAATGTTTGGTGGTGTCATTGCTGGGCTCAAGTTTGTTTCTTGTCAAAAGGTCCCTCTCTAGCACAAGGCTACTGTTCTTGCACCTCGTTGATGTTTCTGTCGTGCATGCATCCCGAGTGCCATGGCTAGATTTGGCACCACCAAGTAGCTTTTGGTGCCACCATGATAACGCCTGGGTGCCTCTGGTGACACGCGGTAGGGCGAGGCTGGTGCCTTGGGCTGTCGAGGCCGCCATTGGCTGCAGCTGACAGGAAGCCGTTTGTGTGAGGCAAACGGCCGCCTTTGTGCCTCGATGGAATGGAGCAAGGGGGGGGGCCGGGACGACGCCACCTCGCGTGCGCTGGATGATCCGATGGACGCCAAGGTAGGGCAAGCTACACCAGGTCGGCCAAGTGGCAGCGTGTCGTGTTTGCATGCCGTTGGACAGGCCAGGGGCTGTGGCGGAGGCGGAGAGAGGGGAGGGGGGAAGACGGGTTTTGTGGAAGCAATTTAAAAAATAAAATAAAAAAATAAAAGTTAAAAAAAAATAATAGAGGCTGCCTAAGCCAGTCGCCTGACCCCAACTCAATTGCGGGGTTTGGCGCCAACTGCCTCTGCCCTGCCCCCACCAGCTCCCCCTGGACTGGCCAAGCTCTCTCTCTGCTCCCAGTCTCGCCAACGACAGGCCGTGTCTTGTAGGCTTCAAGACAAGCCCAGCCTGGCACAGCAGTCATGGTCATGCAAGTCCCGCTGCTCCGTCTCCAATGTGGCGTCAATTCATACGCATGGGGCAAAAAGGGCACCGACTCGGCTGCTGCCCGCTTTGCTGCTGCAACGCCCTCGTCGCACCTTGAAATCGAGGCCAACAAGCCCTATGCCGAGGTCTGCAGTCACCAGCTCCGGCACAGGCCAACAGGCTGCTAATCCATGGGCAGCTATGGATGGGCACGCATCCGTCCAACCCCTCGCGCCATGTCGACACTGGGCGCACCCTGCTCGACCTCTGCTCCGAGAACCAGATGCTGCTCTCCCAGAGCGTGGCAGCCAAGTATGGCGGCCGCCTGCCCTTTCTCTTCAAGGTTCTCTCCATCAACAAGGCGCTGTCCATCCAGGCACATCCCAACAAGACGCTGGCCGAGCAGCTGCATGCCCGGGACCCCAACCACTATCCCGACGACAACCACAAGCCTGAAATGGCAATCGCCATTACTGCCTTTGAGGGGCTGTGCGGCTTCAGGCCCTTGGCCGAGGTGGCCCATTTCCTCGACGCCCTGCCGCCCTTGCGCCGCCTCGTGGGCGAGAGCAGCGCCGTGCGCCTTGTAGACGTGGCCACGGCGGGCGACGAGGGCCAGACGGAGAGAAACAAGGCCGCTCTCAAGGCAGCCTTTGCCGGCCTCATGTCTAGCTCGCCCCAAGACGTTGAGCGCGAGATGACGGAGCTGGTTGAGCTGGCCAAGACGCAGGGCGACGACTTTGCAGGCGGGGGAGTAGCGTCGACCCGAGGCGGCGTGGTGGCTGAGCTTGTCACGAGGCTGCACGCCGAGTTTGGCGCCGATGTGGGCATTTTTGTCCTCTTCTTCCTCAACCTGGTGTGGCTGCAGCCGGGCGAGGCTCTCTTTCTCGTGGCCGACGACATCCACGCCTATCTCTCGGGCGACATTATCGAGTGCATGGCAGCGTCGGACAATGTGGTGCGCGCGGGACTGACGCCCAAGTTCAAGGACGTGGACACTCTGGTGCACATGCTCACCTACAACCACGCTCCCATTGAGGCACAAAAGATGGCGCCCACCGAGTATCCCTACGCCACGCTCAACCGCACGGCATACGGCACCGGCTCGGCTGTGACTCTGTACGATCCGCCCATTGAAGAGTTTTCCGTCTTGCGGACCGTGCTACGCGGGGACATGGCCAAGGCCACCTTTGAGCCCATTGACGGGCCCAGCATAGTCTTGTGCACGCAGGGCCAAGGCACCATTGCCATTGGCCCCACGCGGCGAGAAATGAAGGAGGGGTTTGTCTACTTTGTCGGCTCCATGGCTGAGTGTGTGCTCGAGTCCAAGGGCGCAGACCATGACGAGTTTGTCACTTTTCGCGCCTTTTGTGAAGTGGGATCCGAAAGGCAAAAGCTCTAGAACAGAGGGGGTAGTAGTCATGTATATATTTATCAAGGTAAAAAAATAAAAAGGAAATGGCCGACGGGGTGGTATTATTCTGATTCGTCTGTTCTAAATTACAATTTGCTCTCCCAATATGTGCTGTGCGTTGCTGTAGAGTGGCTTCTTTTTGCCACGTGCTTTTATTATCAAGGTGAAGAAGGAAGAAGCAAAGACATTATATATAAGAAGGCAAAGGCAAAGAGACATTGTACGGAGTAATAAGAGGTAAAACTGGTTAGAGAGGGGTATGTACAGGGTAGATGAAGGCGAGGAGGGAATGTATTTGGAGACGTGAGCAAGGAGGGAGATGCAATTTGGTCCAAAGCACGCAAAGCCATGAGTTTTGAATTCTTCTTTCAAGAAGACAGAGATGCAATATGGAAAAAAGGCGCAAAAAAAAAAAAGGTAAAAAAATAGTAAAAAAAAAAACGGTGGGGAGGAGGAGGAGGAGAAAAAAAAAAGAAAAAAAAGAAGGGCCCCTTTTCAATGGACAGCGGCCTCAATGGGATTGGGGCCCGTGTGCAAATTCTTGACCAGACTGGGCCGCAGCAGCATCTTGGAGAGGCGCGTCTTGACGTTGCTGGGGGGACGGACGGTCTGAGCCTCCGAGTCGACGCTGTCGGAGTGGAGGGCGGTGTCGGGGGTCTCGACGAGCTTGAAGCGCTCCGCCTCGGACTCGAGGGCGGTGTCGCTGTCGTCGTCGGGCAGCCAGTCTTGGTCGTCTTGGTCGTGGAGCAGCTCGACGTGAGCCTCGGAGTAGCGCAGAGGAGCCAGGGCGCCAAAGCGGGCCGTGTCTGGCGAGGCGGCAGTGGCGCGCATCTTGGCCATGTGCCACTGGATCCAAAACATTTGCTCGTGCTCGCGCAGGTAGCGGCGGCCGTGGAAGCTGTGCAGCACCACCTCGCGCGACAAGAGGCCGAGGCGGCGGCGGTCGGGGCTCTTGTCGTACATGCGCTGCAGCAGGCGCTTGGTGTCGTCGGGCCCAATGTCCTCGGGCAAGGGCGCAGCAGCATCGTCCTTGGCGCCGTCGGCGGTAAACTTGGCCCAGGGCCCAATCATGCAGAGCAGGCTGAGCTGGGCGCGGGCCAGGGCCACGGCGTCATTGGGCGCCACCACCTCGCCGTAGCGCTTGTCGGGGTCGTCGGGATCCGTCACCACGAGGGCGGTGGCGCCCACCTCGGTGGCGACAATGGGCACGCCGGCCAGGGCAGCCTCGCCAATGGCCAGGGGCAGGCCCTCGGAGATGGACGAGTTGACAAAGAGCCAGGCGTCCTGCAGCACCTCCTTGGGCTTGCCAAAGCCGGCCAGGACGACATTGTCCGACAGGTTGCACTTGACAATCAGCTTGGCCATTTCCAGGGCGTACGAGGGCTGGCGGTCCTTGGCGCCGTAAATCATGAGGCGGTAGTCGGTGAAGCCGTAGCGGTTGACAATGAGGTCGGCCGCCAAGATGGCCGTCTTGATGCCCTTGATGAACTGCACGTTGGAGAGCATGACGACGGTGGGCGTGTCGGTGCGCACCTTGTCGACGGGCTTGAACGAGTCCATGTTGCTGATGCCGTTGACAATGGGGTCGATTTTGCGGGCAAAGAGGTTCTTGTTGCACAGGGTGCCCTGGTCGGTGCCGATTTCCGTCTCCCACATGCTGTTGTCGGGCCCCCCAAGTTAGCAAAAAAAAGAAAAGAAAAAAAAAAGGGGGGGAAAGAAGAAGAAAGAGAGGGAGAGAGGGGGAGGGAGAGACTTGCGGGTTAAAGAGCGAGGTGCAGGGCACGACAATGTCGGCGTGGAAATAGGCCAGACGGCTGGCCAGGCGCATGCCGGCGAGCAGCATGGACTGGACGGGAATGGACAGCTCGCACTGGGCAGGGCTAATGTTGAGGCAGCTCTCGCGCCACAAGATGGCGTGGTCCCAGATGCCAAAGGTGGTGCCGCGGCGGTACTTGAGAATCATGCCAAACAGACTGCTGATGCCGTGGTGGGTGCTCTGAAAGACGCGGGGACAGTCGTCGGGGATGCTGACGGAAAAGATGAAAAAGTAGGCCAGGTAGATGCCGAGGGCGTCGGCAAAGTCGGTCATGCTGGGCCGCTCAATGGCAAAGTGGTGGGCAGGGTCGGAAATGTTGTCGTCGTGGTAGGGCAGCAGCCAGGCGTCGGCCCAGGCGTCTTGGACGGCCTTGGAGGACCAGGTCTGGTTGTAGTCCTTGTGCTCATAATAGGTATTCATGGAGAGCATGACATTGGTGTACTTGATGAGGTCGGCGCGCGAGTACGTCTTGGTGCGAGCGCCCTTGACAAAGTCGCGCAGCAGGGGGATAAAGACGCCGACAATGTCGCGCTGCAGGTGGGTGTGGGCAATCTTGTCGTCCACCTGGGACTGCAGCAAGTTGTCGAGCAGGCCGTGGTAGGCCGTCTTGCCGTCGAGCCCCCACAGGGGCAGCAGCTTGAGCGACTGCACGTTGCGCTCAATCTGGAAGCGCGGGATGCCAAAGTCGTTGGCGCACTCGGCCAGGACGTGGTTGCGAATCGTGCTGTGGCCGTCCACCAAGTCGCGGCGGCAGTTGGAGACGCCGCCGGGGGCCTCGGGCCAGCAGCCAATGTCGTTGAAGATGACGGAGATGCGGTCGGGGGTGTCGCGGAAGCAGTCGCTGGGGCGGCTGGTGACTTGGGTGGCGTCCTTGCCCAGGCCCATGGCGTAGAGGTCGGCGGTGCGAATGGGCAGCAGACAGAGCTCGGAAATGTCCGTCTCGAGCTCAATGGCGGGGACAATCTGGTCCAGGGCGAGGTCGAGGGCCTGGCGGGCCTGCAAGAGGCGGCCGCGGGCGCGGGCACGCCAGTAGGGGCGGAGCAGCGGCTCCTCGCGCAAAATGAGCTCGTCGAGCCAGCACACGGTCACGGCGTCGAGGGTGCCGTTGAGCCAGCGGCTCCAGAGCTCGGTGCGGATGCGCCAGGTGGGCACGGGGCGGTAGGCGCGCCGCCCACGCAGCGTGAAGAGGGCCTCGAGGCGCGACAGGGCGCCGGGCGGCTTGGCGGCGTGGCGGCGCATGTGCTGCACCTGGGCCAGGCTGTGGTGGATGAGCACGTCGTCGGCGGCAAAGGAGACGTTGTGGGGGCGCAGGAGCAGCGAGTCCTCCTCAAAGGAGACGCGGGGGGCCGCAGCCACGGCGGTTGGGCGGCGCGCGTCGTCGAGCACCACTGTGGTGCTCATGGGGTCGCGGCGGTGGTGATACTCGAGCTGCGTGACAAAGACGCGGCGCGCCACGGAGCGCACGATGCGGCACACCTTTTCCGAGGGGATCCAGTCGCAGTCACGCCCGGCGCCGCCGCCAAACAAGTCGTAGTCGCTGGGCGGCACGCCCCAGTAGACCGACAGCTTCTCCGTGGAGCCCGTGTTGATGGGCGAAAAGTCGGCGCGCAGCACGCTGGCACTGGCCTTGGGCGTGGCCTTGTAGTGGTAGGTGAAGCTCACCTTGGTGGACGACTCGGCCAGGGCCAGCACGCCGTGCTTGATGCGCCCGTGCCTGTCGTAGAAGCCGATGCTGTGGTACTTTTGCCCCAGCACTTTTTTGCTCTGCGGCCAGCGCCGACGCCCGCGTGCCGGAGCGGCGTGGTACTTGTACGTCGAGGTGATGCCCTGCGCGTCCACGCGGCGCACCAGCCGCAGCTGGGCGTCGTAGTGGGCAGAGAAGACGACGGGCTGCTGGGCGGCGGGCGGCGGCGGGCTCTGCAGACGGCCGTCGTAGGCCTTGAGCGTCATGGTGGTGGAGCAGTCCGACGCGGAGGCCGAGGCGGAGGAGGAGGCGTCGTCGTCGTCGGCGTCGGCGTCGGCATCGCAGTGGTCCAGACACGTGTCGAGCATCGAGGCAAAGGCGGTAATGGTCTTGCGCGGCAAATCCACAATCATGGCGTTGCCCTTGAGCTTGCGCCGCTCGCCCTTTTGCGCCAGACGCGTAATATGCACCAGGTCGGCGCGGTGGTAGACGAGCAGCATGTAGACACACAGGTCCTTGATGGCGCGACACGTCTGCCACACAAACAGCACCGCCTCGAGCAGCAGGGCGCCGCCCGGCAGAGGCGCCAGCCGGTAGCTCAGCTCGCGCTCCACATTGCTGCCACCGCCCGAGAGGACAAGCAGCCACTTGAAGAGGTCGAGGGGCAGCGTGGCCGCAGCAGCCAGGGCGCGACGCAGCCAGCTCCGCGAGGCCTGCCAGTTGGCCAGACGCACCGGGCCCAGCTGAGGCGGCGCGTGGGCGTGCGAGTGCGTGAGGGCCAGCAAGTCGTGGGCGTTGGGTGCGTCGGGCGCGTAAACAACAGTCGACATGTAGCGCTCCTGGCAGTTTTGGAAAATGTCGAGGCTCAGGCGCAGGCCAAAGTCGACTGTGGGCAGGTCCAGGCTGCGGTCCGCCAGCCAGCGCACCAGCCCGCCCGTCAGCGCCACGGCATGCCCGGTGATGCGGCTAATGACGGCCTGGCGCGCATGCAGCGGCATGGCCTCCCAGGCCGCGTCCACATCCACCTCGCAGCACAGGTGGCGCATCAGCTCGGCATTGGTGCGCCGCAGCATGCAGTGCAGGCTGGCCGCGTCCGCCAGGGCCAGCTCCATCTCGAGGCGCTTGGAGAGGGCGCCCGTGTCGGCCAGCAGATGCTCGGCGCGCACTGCCTGGGCGTGGCTCAGGCCCAGCTGCACGCGCGCCACGTGGTAGAGCAGCGCCTCGGCGGCAATGGTGGCCAGCAGCGGGTGCCAGGCCGGCGACCGCAGCTCCGTCTCGCCAAACACGCCCACCTTGACCGTGAGCACGTCGCCGTCGAGCTGGCTGACCGAGGCCATGTCGCCCAGTCCGGCCCGCGCAAACCCGTCGTAGCTAACCGCCACGGCGCGCAGGCGGCGCTGCTCCCACATGGCTAGCGCCTGCGCCACTACGCTGCCCAGGCCCCCCAGGCCCCCCAGGCCCCCTAGGCCCCCTATGCCCCCTAGGCCCATGTCTAGGCCTACAGAGGCCGCCACCGCCTCGTCGCCCGCCGGCCGCTCCAGGCTCTTGCGCAGCAGCTGCGTCACCATGTCGCCCGCATACGACGCGTCGCCGTGCTGCATGCCCATGCCCTCGGCCCGCCGCACCTTGCCCGCCGACACGCGCCCCTCGCTGTCGTCCTCGGCCCTTAGCTTGCGCTGCGCCCACACGCCTCGCTCGCGGCTGCTCCGAGCCCCCGCCGCGCCCCCTGCGCTGGCACTGGCCAACCCCCCCAGCTCGCTCCACGCCCAGCAAAACGTGCCCACGGCCGCCGTCACCGCCGCAATGTTTTGCGCCACCACGTCCGAGTAGATCCAGCCCGCCGTGGCCGGCGCCGCATGTAGCGCGCAGCCCACCACAAAGCCAACCCCCGCCGAGGCAAAAATCGTGGCCACGTGCGCCCGGATGTTGGTGGTGAAGCAGCGGTTGAACTGGAAGACAATGACGCTCGTGTAGCCCACCACATAAAAGTAGTAGAGGGCAAACGTCTCTCCGCTCTCCACAAACACCCACAGCAGCAGCGTCGCCAGGCCAAACACGACGCTAATCTTGACCAGCAGCTCCCCGAGCGCCTTGACCAGCGCGCCGCGCCGCTTCCTCTCCCACTGCGCCGCCACCACGCGCGCGTGCCCGTGGTCCACCAGCGGCTCGCGCGACGCCGTGAAGCGCAAGCCCCAGTACTTTTGCAGCACCACGTCCAGCACCATGACGCCAAAGCTAAAGTAGAGGATGCACAGGCAGATGCCGTACCGCGCCCGAGAGTTGATGTACATGCTGTGGTTGGGCTGCCGCGCGCTCATCACCACGCTGACCCACCGGTCCATGAGCGCCACGAGAAAGAGGCCCATGTTTTGCCCAATGTCGTAGCGCGCCGACCGGAAGAGCATCAAGATGTTGTGCTCCTGCAGCCCCCGCGCCAGCTGCTGCTGCTGCTTCTTGGCGTCGCCCAGCTGCGTGAACCAGCCACTGCTAAAGGCTGGCGGCAGCTTTTGCCCGCTATTCGTCTTGCCAAACAGCCACTCAATATAGGGCATGCTGCGCGCCACCATGGCCACAAACTCATCCTGCTCCTTGCCCGTCCCGTCGCTGCGCTGCTGCTTGACGGCCGCCATGAGCGCCTCTTGCGACGCCTTGCCCTCGCCTCCGCTGCCTCCTCCTCCTCCGCCGCCGCTGCCTGCGCCCGCCAGGTACCAGTCCAGCACCTGCTTCTCCCCAAAGTCGCTAATGTTGCGCATCCACCCCGACCACTCGTGGCACAGCCGGCGGTACTGCACCAGCAGCGCCGCCAAAAACACATAGAGCACCGGCAGGTAAATGGCCAAGTCGTGGCGGTTGACAAAGGTGGAAATGAGCGGCGACAGCAGCAGAATGGGCATGGTGCGCCACACCACGCTGCGCCCCGACGTCAGCGGGCTGTTGCGCTGGTGCATGGTGGCCATGATGCCCAGCAGGTTGAGATAGGTGGTGATGCCCACCACAAAGGCCAAAAAGATGAAGCCCACCGCCACCGTCTGGCACACGGCAAAGGCAATCAGCCCGGCCAGGCCAATCACCAGCGTCAGCACCAGCCCGCTGGCCAGGCGCTGCACGTGGAAGTGAATCATGTTGTCGTAGGCATAGTTGGCCAGGTAGTAGTTGCCGGTGCTGCCCACCCAGCCCACCAGCCCCGACGACAGCAGCAGGGAAATGAGCAGGGCATAGACGGCGGCGCGCAGCTCGTCGTGCTGCATAAAGGCCGTCATGAACATGCCGCGCCCCAAAAAGGTCAGCAGCACCACGTCGATAATGGCGGGCAGGCAAAAGATGGACATGGCGCCAAACTCGGAAAAGCGCTTGCGCCACTGGCCTAGCCGCTCGTGCATGGTGGCCGCCGACTGCGCCTTGTCGTTCTTGTCGTGCTTGTCGCTCTTGTCGCCCTTGTCGCCCTTGTCGCGCGCGCCGCCGCCGCCGTCGTCGTCGAGGCTGGCGTACATGCTCATAATCTCGTTGCCGCGCCGGTCTTGGGGGCTGGGCGCCCGCCCCGCCAGAAAGAGGCGGTAGCGCTCGTAAATGATTTCTCCCAGGTCGCGCGGCAGGATGCCAAAGTAAGCCTCGCACTGCGAGCCCATGACCCATAGCTCGGAAAAGACGGCGGCCTGGTCGGGCTGCAGGAAGAGCGGGCAGCGGTCCGTCGCCTCAATATACACCTCCTCAAAGGCCGCGGCCCGCAGCACGCTAAACAGGATGAGGGCAAACAGGTCGGCATTGACGTCAATGTGCTTGGCCTGCGACTGCGGCATCGACAGCTCCTCATAGTCAAACGACGCCGCCAGCGCCTTGCACATGGTGTTGAGGGCCTCGCGCTCGCCCAGAAAGAGCGCCTCGCGCACCGTCTTGTCCACGGCTTGGTGCAGCTCCAGCAGCCGGTCCAGCGAGGGAATGTGCGTCGCCCCGTGCCGCACCATGTCCTCGAGCCGCTCCCGCAGCGCCTCGCGCATCGTCAGCGACCCGTCGAGCAGCTTGCGGCCCAGCTCGCGTCGCCGCCGCTCCGTCGTCGTCTTGCCCAGCAATATGTGCTTGCAAAACTCCACCATGGGCTCCACCAGCGCGTGCTGCAGACGCGTCACCCGCAGCTGCTGCAGGAGCTGCAGGAGCTCGGCGTGCGTTGCCCGCTCCATGGCCGCCTTTACGCTGAGCGGAAGGCCGCCCGGCAGCCCGCCCGGCAGCCCGCCCGTGAGCCCGCCCTTTTGCTCCAGCCGGCTCTCAATCTCAAAGCGCTGCTCCCGCGGCACCCCGCTGTGCGCCAGCCACACGTGCAGCACCGTGGTGGCGTCGTTGGGCGCCTTTTGCGACAGGTAAATGTCCAGGCCAAGCTTCTCCTCCTCGGCCCGGCGGCTCGACACCCCCCAAAAGTGCCCATCGCTGTCGGGCACCCGGAAGCCAGTGTCCATGCCCTTGTAGATGCAAATGTGGTGCGACTCGAGCCCGTCAATCAGCTCCTGCACCAGGTAGCCGCAGTCCTGCTGCCACGCCAGCGTCTTGAGCACCTCGATGAGCTTGAGCGCCTCGACGCCCTTGACAACGTGCAGCATCTGCAGCTCCCGCAGATGCTCCTGCGTCTCCACCACGGCCGCGTAGTCGTCGGGCGACGGCTCTGCGCAAATGGAAAAGCACCCCACCGCCGAAATGGGCTTGTTGTCGCACGACCTGGTCCAAAAGTTGCTGCGCGCCGGCGCCGCGTCGAGGTAGTCGGGCGCATCCAGATATGTCGGCGCCTCGTGCTGCATCTGCGCCAGCGCCGGGTGCAGCTCCTCGTGCCGCAGCAGCTCCAATACTCCCGGCATCACCGACTCCAGCTCATGCACCGGCAGCGCTGCCAGCTCCGAGTCGTCGGGCTTGTCCTTGTCGATCCATACCTGCAGCGTCTCCTGCGTCCACATCTTTTGCATCTCCGACACGTCGGCCCGCTTGAGATACTCAAAGGCACTCAGCGTGCGTTCGGCAGCCACCGAGAAGCCCTCTGGCCCCATGCCCGCGTTGCACGGCCCATGTTCCACCACGGCCCCAAAGTGCTCCGCCAGCTTGACTGCTCGCCGCACCACCGACGGATGCGGTCTGCGCTTCCACAGATCCAGAAACCCCACAAAGAATTCCGGCTTCCTCTCCCGCTCCTTGCCGCACCTGCCCATAATCCCCCGCAGCCCCTGCGCCTGGAAGTAGTCCCTACGCTCGCCATTGGGCAGGATGCAGGCATTCTCGATGACGATGCCCGCCGCATGTTCCAGGCTGATGGAGTTGAGCTGCGTCGAGTCGTGGTGGCAGAGCAGCAGCACCGAGATTTGCTTTACAGACAGCTTCTGCATAAGCTTTTCCACCCCGCGCGCCTCCACCGACGACGTGCAGCGCAGAGCCAGTCCTGCCAGGTTGCTCTGAAAACACGTCGCCGCCAGCACTTCTGTTGTGCGCCCAAGCCGCCCCTCCTCCAGCGCCCCCTGGCCCAGCGACTCTATGTCTACGCAAGCAAGCCGAGTCTTGGCCGGGCTGTTGGAAATGGTCAGCCGAGCCGACTGCTGCACATTGTCTCGCGCCTCCTCGCCCCCAACCGTCTTGAGCGACAGCGGCAGAATGACAAAGTCGTAGCGCCCGTGGTCCTGCTCCTGCTCCGAGAGGCTGTCCGTGTCCGAGTAGTAGCGGAAGGACCGCGTTGATTCGATTGCCAGCGGCGCCACAGCCAGCCTGGCATACTGTGCCTCTGACGACCGCCTTCGCCCTCGTCTATTTGTATTTGCAGCCCGTGTCAGTATACATAGCCCCACGTCTCCTCTTGGCACCGCTGCCTACCTGCTAAACACATTCTTGGCCTTGAATGCTGCCCCTCCCCTCTTGATGGCCAGGCACAGCCATAGCAATATGGGCGCCCCAAGAGCAACAGCTCCCACTATCAGACTAACAGACTGGTACCACGACTTCCACCGGTGGTCCGCAGGCAGAATGCTATTGCAGTAGACATCAAACCTCCCATGCCCACACTCTTCAATAGTCGGGTCATGAGAGTCTGGCTGGAAGAAGGAAGTCATGCTAGATCCAAACAGGAAACAGCCTGAGCCACATCAGAGATGGGACGTGAAGTTTGGTGCGAGCGCCGACTGTGGAGATGCCAACATGGGGGAAAGAGAAGAATGGCTTTGAAGAAATCGAGCGCTTTAGTTCAAGACAGAGGGAAAGGATGACAGTTGACAGACGCTCAAGGACAAAGTTAGACACAAAAAGACTGTCGACGTGGACGAGACCCAACCCGCCACCAGTGACAGCGCCGCATCAAAGCGCAACAGGTATAAGAACTTTTTTTTTTTTACCCTTCCTGAGCACCTCCACCCACCCCCCTTTACCCCCCTTCTCCTATCAGATGGCAGACACAGCCATAGCACAGCAGAGCTGCAAGACTACGACGGGATGGCCACCCCCCCCTACACGGCATCTTGCAAGTAAGCAAGCGCATTGCCACCAGCTTCTTTCTATTTTGGGGACACACGGCCGTGGCAAGACACCAGCTGCTGCTGAGCACTCGACATTTGTGCCATCAGCCCAACCCTTGCTCTCCGAGGCTGGACGTGGATACAGCTGGCCACGTCCATCATGTATGACCTAGACATGGACGGCAGTGCCCAAGAGGGTCTCGTGCCGAGGGCATGACGGAGGCCGGTTTGGGAAATGTGATGTGACAGTACCAAGGCAATACGGTTTGAGTAGAGTGACGGCCTAGACGACAGTGCAAAGCATATACTAGGCAGAGTGTAGCATTCCAGGTGGCCATGTAACCGGCTGTCCAAGGCATTGAGGTGTCTCGGTAGCTGAAAGAGAACTTGTCAGAGTACTGTTTCAGGGTTAAAAAGCAGCAGACGCGGCGCCACATGATGGCTTCTAGATGGATCCCCATGCCCATAGTCTTGACCAGCCGTTAGACTGAGAACTCAGGGATAAGACGGAGGTTGAGCGGGAGTCCCAGCAAGCAGGGGTCAGGGGTCCATTCGGTGCTTCCAGGGTCGGGGGCTCGAGCCAGCAGCCTCTGAGCCGCGAGATGCACGCCATGCACTCCACTAGCCTTTGGCGCCAAGTGGTGCCTCGGGGCCGGCCGGCTGGTCATGACGCACGACCGCCGTTTGCTAGTGGAGGTCATAAGGAGGAAGAAACGCCGCCGGGGGGGGGGTAAGGAGGCCTGCCAGGTGGGAGAAGTGGGATGGACGACTTTGGGGGG
>NJET01000074.1:60204-92507 GCA_002591415.1 Ophiocordyceps australis | reverse complement strand
AAAAACAGAGAAAACGTGAAAAAAAAAAAAAAAAAAAAAAAAAAGAGACTTACTTGTCTGCAAACCACCCAAAGCCACAGAGGACAAAGAGTTTCCAATTATACGACCCCATGCCAATGTCCTGTATGGCCTTGTTGATGAGTCTTGATTTGACTGCGTTGACGCCGGGAATGCACAATCAGCACAAGCCTCGTCTAGAAAGCGCAGCGGCTCTACTGACGCTCATACTCTGTGCAATGGCCTCTGCGTCCTTGCCTGACCTCTTTTCTCAGACCATCAATAGTGTACTCTGCCGCCTCGGAACCTAGCATTCCCTTGAACTCGGATTCATCCTCAGTCTCTATAGAGTCGCTAGAGTGGCTGCTCGGTGACGGAAATGCATGCAAATGAGCTTGATGCAGGGGAATGACAACATTTGTGTAGCTGTAGACCGGTTCAGCGCGTCCCAGGCCCAACCGCCACCACAACTTCATTGTTGGAAAATGGTAAGAAAAGCCAGGTCAAGGAGAGACGGCTGAGCTATCGCGTCGAATTGAAAAGACAGAATTATGAAATGAGCTTGCTGGTGTGTATTAGTAGTGAAAAGGTGAAGGGATGTATAGAGGTCAAATGAAGGATAAAGGCCAAAAGTGTTGTTGAAGAGGCCATGCCGAGGCTGTGTTTTAACAGGCTTGAAGACGGGCAAAAAGCATGGTGGCATGAGCTCAGCAGATTGCGGAGCTTGGAAATTACCAACCCATCCCCCTGAAGCGGCCCTGAAAGGGGGGCATCCACAGGGTCCTCCAACACGGCGACGACTCAATCAACGCGACTCTTATCAATGCCGCCGTCAATGTCTTGAATCAGGCAACACGTATCAGGCATAACTTCTAATGGCTGTATTTCAGGTAGCCAAGTTGAATGCCTATGCCAGCGCCCTTCGATGCCCTTGTTACAGAGTACAAATCACATGGCAACAACAACAAAAAGACACCCAAACGCCTCGTTAGTCGAGGTTTAAAACTATCCATGAGTCAAGGCTCAAATTCCACAAATTTTCTCATGGAGCCTTTTTTCTTCTTCATTTCAGGACCGGGGGTAGGAGGCGAAAGTCGCTAGCCTTCATCCTCGTCGCTAGTAGCCTCAATGTTTGCTTTGCATGGCTTATTCTTGGCCTTGTCGGGCTTGGGAGATGCCTTGGCAGGCGGCTCAATGGTTGATTCCAAGCCGTCAATTTTTTGGCCCAGGTCTTGCAGGGCAGCATTGATGGCGGGAGCTGCCTTGATCAGAGCTACATACTGGCTGACGGAGAGGGAGATGCCCTGATTCAGCGAGTTAGAATGATTTGAGTGCTAAAGAGCTGATTGGAGGAAAAAAAGAAGAAAAAGAAAAGAGAGAGAGAGAGAGAACAAAAAGTGACGGGTCGGCTTGCCTTTTTACCTGGGAGCATCTTGCCGTCTTTTTCATAGAATTCTCGCACGTTGACAAGACAGGCGTTTCTAAAGTGCGATATGCCTATGCGTCGCTTGCTGGACAGCTTTGAGGCGACGGGCCAAGTCAGCTTGCTGGCAGGGAAACCATGGTGTCGAAGAGGCCAAATACCTCCCAAAAGGGATTGCCCTCGTCGTCGGTGCCATCGGGCACATATGATGTCTTGGTCTTTTTGGCCGGTTTGGCAACTGGGGATGATGCTGGGCCCTCAGAGCCGTCAGCGTCCGAACTGGCGCGTCTTTTTTTTGGTCGAGGCATTTCTCAGTCGTCAAGAGAGCAGTGCTGCCAGCTAGCCCAGGAGAAGCGGCTTGCGCGTTCAAGTAAAAGTGGATTATGGATTCGTCTGTGGCTGGAATGAGTGAATGACGCGCAACGGACAGTGGGCGACGCCAAAGACTAGGCTTCGCAAAGCTTCGCAAAGCTTCGCACAAGTGCCTGACGCGTCGGGCCAGAAAAGGGAGTGGCTGGAGGGACGCCAACTCACGTGATGGCTGCTTGTCAAGAGGAAGACGTGCAGCGGCAGTTGTTGGCTGCAGCTTGTTCCGCTGCTTCAAGGGTGCGACAAATTGGACAAGACGAGGAGCTGCTGGCATTCCCACCAGGCTCTAAAATTAGCAGCGCTTGATTTGATTACATTTTTCTGCATCACCCAAATATACAGACGGCACCACGGAGGTATTACAGACGGCATTACAGACGGCATTACAGACGGCACTACAGGCGGCACTACAGGCGGCACTATAGGCGGCACTACAGGCACTAACAGATACATACTAGCTAGCAGCATACGCATACGCCAGCAAATATCTTGTCCATTTGCCCTGGTCGCCGCAGCCCGTGCCCATGATTACGACGCGCCGTCTCTGCTCGCCCCTTTCCTTGAAGCCTCTGCCGCCCGCTCCTACAATCGTCATTTTGTCTGGACATGGTGTCATTTGGCCGGCGCAGCTCATAAGGCATCCGTCGCCGAGCCTATAGGCCGACATAAGCTGTTGCTGCCATGGCCGCCTCTTCCTCGGCCGACGACGCGCAATGGTCGCCCACGACGCCTGTGAGTCCAAAGACGCTGCGGCCCAACGCTCCGGTGAAGGAGAAACGACCCCAGGGGGTTGACGAGACGCATCCGACCATTCCGTCGCCGCGCAGTGCCGACTCTCCCGTCAGCATCCTGGCCACAAAGGCGCTCGACTTTATCGCAACTGCCACGCCGCTATCGCTGCTCGGACTCGCTGTTGCCTTTTCGGCCGTCACCTATGCAATACTGGGAAGACTGGGCCTGCTCATTATTGGGGCGGTTGGAGGAGTCGTGGCCTTTGTCTCCCTCGAGGCTCGCAATCCGCAAATAGCCCGGGCTGTCAGCAGAGAAAAGGGGACCAAGGTCTTGGACAGAGTCTGGCTTGATGTGCAAAACACGAGACGGATTGCAGAGGCAGGCCCCGACGACGAGCACTTAGCCATCAAGGTCTTGGACGATTTGCGCCCCGAAACTCGCGATGCGCTGGGCGGGCTGGTGGACGCCGTCATCCGAGACTACGTCAAGTGGTGGTACAGCCCCATCATACCGACGGACCACTCGTTCCCCCTGGCCTGCCGCAAGACGCTCAACTCGTACTTGCTGGCAGTGGCCAATCGCCTGTCGCGAAAACGGCCCGCCGATGCCTTTCTCGACCTACTGACCAATTGCTCCTCCATCATTATTGTCGTCATGTCGGAGCTGGCGGCCGCTTTTGCCGATTTGCCTCCCGAGTCCAACATGACTGCTGCCGACGCTGTCTACAACTATCTGGCCTCGAACCCCGACTCGCGGCTGGCCAACCTTCTCAACCAGCGGCAACAGGCTGCCAAGTTTAAAATGGTTGCCGAGGACCTGCTGAGCTTCCTGGACCAAAACACACAAAACTGCGACGCGGCGCGTGTCTTTTTGCGCGAGATTGTTGCAAACTCGATACTCGAGACCACACTTCAAACATGTAGCAAGGCGGAGTGGATCAATGGGTGGATTGTTTACCTGCTCGAGGCTGGAGAGCCGGACCTGAACCAGGCCATTGACGTGGGCATGCAGACTGCTCGCGACTCGGGCAGCAACGTCTTTGCCGACATTGACGGCAATGTGGGCAACATTGGCATCGCCAAGCCCAGCCGCCCCAGCGCCGAGTCGGACCACAGTCGGCGCAAAGAGTCGCTGGGCCACAAGAGACGACTCAGCAAGGCCGACGAGAAGATGGAGGAGGCGGTGACGACTGTTGGCGAAGCAAAGCCCGAGGCGCGCAAAAGGAAGCCGAGGGTTGGAGAGCTGGACCTCTCTCACAGCAGCGGGACAGGCAGTGCAAAAGCTCTGGGCGGCTCAGATCACAGCCTGGCGCCGTCGTGGCAGTCGGACAAGTCTTTGGCGGCGGACAATTTGCCGCTGACGCCGCGGTCTGCCATGGACTCGTCGAGCCAGAGCTCGTCGCCACAAAGAACAAGCGGCAGCCAGGCATTCACCAAGTTTGAGCAGATTGTTCCCGAGGGTCAAGGCGACGAGGAAGCGCCCAGCAAGCAGCTGCTGACTCTGCACAATGCCACCTTTACCCTGCACGACGAGGCCACGGGCGACGGCTCCAAGGTGCGCAGCAAGCCGACGTGGGACTATTTGATACAGGTGGAGCCGGCGTGCGAGTCGCACTCGGGGTGGATGATTGTACGGCGGTACTCAGACTTTGAAACGCTGCACGAGATTGTGCGACGCATCGCCACGATTTCGGGGGCCACGGCCTTTACCGAGACGCACAAGGAGCTGCCCAAGTGGAAGATGCACAGCAGAGAGTCGCTGCGGGGCGAGCTGGAGCGCTATCTGCGCGACGCCTGCTGGTATGCGTCGCTGGCGGAAAGCGAAGGCATGAAGCGCTTCCTGGAGAAGTCGCAGGGCCACACACACAGCAACTCCAACTCCAAGTCGTTTGGCTGGGACTCGGTGGGCAAGAACATGCTCGACGTGCTGAGCACAGCCCCCAAGGGCGCCGTGGAGGGCGGGCGGACGCTGGTGGGCGGCGTCTTGGGCAACTTTGCCGGGCTGGCCAAGAAGCCGGCCGCGGGCTCGCTCGACATGACGCCAAGCTCGGGCCGTTTGTCCATTTCTGGCGCCAGCATCAAGTCGCCGGCCAAGTCTGAGCGCACCAGCCTCGACAGCCAGCGGTCGTCCATTATCTCGACGCAGCCGGCCAAGATGCCGCCCATGGAGCGCCAGCCCAGCTTCCAGCTTGCGCAGAGCGAAGCTGAGGCCGACTTGAGCCGCTCGGGCCGGCTGGAGCGCGCAGAGACGTGGTCGGCGTCGCCCAGTGCGCTGCCGAGTCGCGAGCACAGCCGCACGTCGAGCCTGGCGCCTCTGCGGTCGCCCTCGGCCGTCAGCCTCGACCTCTTGAAGCTGCCGCCGCCGCCGGACCAAATGGCGGACGACTACAGCGTGCCAGGCGACGCGCCGCGGCCCAAGACTTCAGACGGCGGCTCGCTTCACCATGAGCGCCATGGCAGCGGCCAGCAGCCGAGCAAGAAGACGCCTGCCACCAGGCCCAGCAAGCAGTATGCGCAGCTGTCTGAGAATGAGACGCGCGTGGCGGTTGAGCTTCTCTTTGCCATCATCAACGAAATGTACACCCTCTCGTCGGCCTGGAACATTCGCCGCACTCTGCTCACGGCCGCCAAGTCGTTTTTGCTGCGCCCGGGCAACCCCTCGCTGCTGACGGTGCAGGCGCTCATTCAAAAGTCGCTCCTCGACGCCAACACGGCCGACGCCGGCATTGCCGCCTCGCTGCGCAAACTCCGCCAAAACTCTTTGCCCACGGACGAGGAGCTGGCCGCGTGGCCGCCTGGGCTGTCGGCCGACGACAAGGAAAGGCTGGCAGTCAAGGCGCGCAAGCTGCTGATTCAGAGCGGCGTGCCGGCGGCGCTCATGGGCGTCATGGGGCAGGCGGCAACCGGCGAGGCTCTGGGCCGGGTGTTTGACTGTTTGCAGATTGAAGAGGTGGCGCGAGGCTTGCTGTTTGGGCTCATTTTGCAGGCGGTGAGGATAGTGACGCATTGACTGAGCATGAGGCATGCGGGAAAAAAAAAGGGGGGGGTGAGGCTTACGATGACGATGATGGGATGGCGGGTTTATTTAATCATCTGGGTCTTTTTTTTCTTTTTTTTTTTCCCTCTTTGTCGAGTGCGAAATTTAGTAAAATGTGGTTCAAGAAAAGATTTAGATGTATGTATGTATGTATGATGATGTATATCAAATCAAAACAAGGCACGCTTTTTTTTTTTTTTGCGCACGTCGGAATAAAGATTTACAAGAGTTCTTACTGGCGATATTCATTGGGCGAGATGATGGGATTGCTCAGATCTTATTCACTAAAAAAAAAAAAGAAATAAAAGATTTGGCCAAAGTTGAAAGTTATATCATAAGGGGGGCTTTCGCTTCGCTCAAAGGTCTTCACTTCGTTCGACACTCGCTCCGCTCAAACAAATGTCCACCGAGCGCTCGCTCCGCTCCTAAAGCTCACTCCGTTCACGGGCCCATGGTAGCCCTTGTGGTTGTTGAGATATTCTGCTTTGAAGTTGGTGAGTTTATGTCTTGGTTTTTGTCAAAACCCAAAGTGCTTACACTTTTACTCACCCAATTAAAGCATGGCCATGCGTACTAACTTATCTTTCTCATACAATCAGTCTACTAAAGTATCTTTTCTATCTTTTTCTATTAAAGTGTACCTCATTCAGATTTCAATCCAAAGCATGACATTTGTCTGTAGCCAAGTGCACATAATCCTTGAACGATGTCCATGCTTCCCTTTGGTCGCATGTCGACGTTGCCCTGCCGGCGGCTGTTCGTAACCTAGATCAATCCTCCGGGGGAGAAAACAGTTGTCAATGAATGAATTTCAGCCTACTCTCTTTTAAAGGAACACTGTCTGTTGTGGGACTGACCCACTTGTTGGCCAGCTATTGGCCAGGGTCAGCCGGACTTTTTCCGGCATACTAGATTAGTCTCGCCCCTCTATGGCAGGGTGCGATAAACTCTTCTTCCTCCTATATAATAATTTAGCACTACTTTTCTGCATGCACTCTAACGGTGCAACACAGGTTATGCAGCCCGTGCCGATTCCTTCATCAAAATAACCTCTTACACGCTCTCAAGAGCCTCATCAGCGTCATTTTAACGCTTTTTTTATTGAAATCGGTCTAACTTTGACCATTTTTGGCCTATTTGCCAATTTTTACCGGTCGGCCTAGTGCCAACGGAAAATTCTCCAATTTTGGTGACAGCTGCTACGCCTCCATAATCCGGAAAATCCACAGGACCCATGGATCTTGGGGGACTCACAAGCAACAGGCCTGATGCTTGGAACCTTATCCCAAGAAATTCTGCAAGCCCTCACACGATCTGGATGAACGTACCAAAACACTGCCAAGCAGACCCTGGATGCCATCAGGCAGTTGGACCGCCAGGTGCAGCGTGGATTTGAAGACATGGGTCGAAGAGTAAATACGCTGGACCGCAAGATCACAGTGTGGATTTGAAGACATGGGTCGAAGAGTAAATACGCTGGACCGCAAGATCACAGTGTGGATTTGAAGACATGGGTCGAAGAGTAGATACGCTGGACCGCAAGATCATAGTGAGGTCAGTGCTTCATTTGACCTTTCTGTACAGCGCATGGTGTTGATTGTTCGATACAGCGATAAGAACTCAACGGCGCGACTGCATAACAATATCGTCGTACACAAGAGTATCAGGTTGGCACCTCTCTACAACGTTATCACTGGGAACGTGGTACAGGGCTGTCCGTCAACTATACAAGAGCTAGATGACTTGACTGGTATGTCATGTTTGCCTTTGCTGTGGCTATTGTATTGCTAATAGAATACTGTGACTGTAGCACTCCAGGTGGATGCTCTTTTAACGCAACTTAACAACTAGAGCTGGACGTAACTGGGATGAGGATCTCTGTCTATAGGGCTTTAAAACTATATATGGATACATGGAATCTACAGGGGACTCTTTAAAGGAGTTCACCGAGACCGTTTAGCTACTCTGCGATTAACTAGATTAATCTATCTAGACGAATTATAGTACTATTAAACTTAGTCGAGTCTACTAGGTGTCCCCGGAGGGCGTAAAGTAATTCCGATACTTATCTACTCGGAAGGACTCTTCTAATAAGGAGAGGGTTAAGAAACGCGCTATCGGAGCTAGAGGGTCCTTATAAATACCGTAATCGCTACCTATTAAAGCGAGGTAGTCTCTATTCGTTTACTCTACTATATAGCGGACGACCTGGCTACCTAGCCTTATTCTATTTATTTACGTGTGGCATTGCCTTCACAATCTGTTTAGGCGCCAGTAGCATCGAGCATGCGCGATATGTATTTGGGCCTCGCATGGCCGTCGTTGCTCACATTGGCGTGAGCAGGGTGAGCCCGACGGAGGGCGGCCAGACGCTAGAAAGCGGCAGCTTGAGATGGCGTTGGGCATCACTGCACGTGCAACAAGTGTGGGTACGTGACGAGAAGCTGGAAAGCTCGATGCATGGGGGGAAGGGGAATTGTATTGTATTTTGAATCGAGGGTATAAATGAGAATAAAATACATATCGCTGCCGTGACGTGTTGAAGTGGTGTAAAAAAAAATGGTGGTGTTGTGTAGAGATTTCTTTTGGTGACGCTGTGTTTTCCATTTCCAGATTAAAAAAGAAGGCCGTGTTAAGAGATTTCAAGTCGCTAGTTGTGTTGCTGTTTTCCATTTTGATTCCATTAAGAATGGCGTGTAGGGTAAAAGAATCCAAGTCGCTGGTTGTGTTTGTGTTTTTCCTTTCCAATTCCATCAAGAATAGCGTATAGGGTAAAAGAATCCAAGTCGCTGGTTGTGTGTTTTTCCTTTCCAATTCCATCAAGAATAGCGTATAGGGTAAAAGAATCCAAGTTGCTGGTTGTGTTGGTGTTTTCCATTTCCACCATTTCCATTTCCATTTCCATTTCCAGATTAAAGAAGAATGGCACGTAGGGTAAAAGACTGGTTGTGTTGCTGTTTTTCCTTTCCAATTCCATCAAGAATAGCGCATAGGGAAAAGGAATCCAAGTTGCTGGTTGTGTTGGTGTTTTCCATTTCCATTTCCAGATTAAAGAAGAATGGCACGTAGGGTAAAAGACTGGTTGTGTTGCTGTTTTTCTTTTCCAATTCCATCAAGAATAGCGCATAGGGAAAAGGAATCCAAGTTGCTGGCTGTGTTGGTGTTTTCCATTTCCATTTCCATTTCCAGATTAAAGAATGGCGCGTAGAGTAAAAGACTGGTTGTGTTGCTGTTTTTCCTTTCCATCCATCAAGAATAGCGCATAGGGAAAAGGAATCCAAGTTGCTGGCTCTGTTGCTGTTTTTCCTTTCCAGTTCCATCAAGAAGAATGGCGTATAGGTCCCCCCCCCCCTCTCTACTGGCCAACCCTCTGGGCCCAAGTGCTATTGATGCCTTGCCCATGGGCTGTGAGGCTGGGCACTTTGCCCCCGAGGCCTCCACATCTTCGAGCCCCCAGGCAAAGGTTAATGGCCATGACCATGGCCTTGTGCTGGCTCTTGTGCACATCGTCCATGGCAATCCAGTTGGGATACATGTCGTCGTGGATGACGGCCCAAAACTCGTAAAAGAGAGCTCGCCAGGCCGGGCGGTTGTAGGTCATAATTTCCTTGCCGGCATAGACCTCTTCCGAGTGCTCTGTGACGATCCAGTCCATGCTGAGCGGCACAACGTCGCGGCCTCTCTTCCACCCATACAGGTAGCGCAGCTGGTCCTGGACCATGGGCAGGGCCTTGTTCTTGTTGGACCAGTGGTGCTGCGTGGGATAGTTGCGCGAGGTGACGAAGCCCTGCGAGCCACCGGGGAAGTTTGGCGTCTTGTTGAGCCACGTCTCGGGCACGCGCAGCAAGACGGCCGAGGTGCCGTTGCCGATAAAGTCGTTTAGCGGCCAGCGAGTCAAGTCTTGGTCGTCGGGCACGCTGATGCGGTTGTCCAGCGTCTTGAAGAGGGCATAGAGCTCCTCCGTCTCCTGGGCGTTGAAGGGGGCAAAGTGGCGCGAGGCGCTGCGAGTGTCGGTATGAATGTCCCAGATGATGAGCTCGCCAGGCACTTCGCGTGTGAAGCGGTTGACTGTGGCAATCATCTCGGCCAAGGAGGCGCCGTATTTGCCGTGCCAGGCCACGCCCACCTTGGCCGCATGCGCCTCGTAAAACTTGCCGTGCCACTTGTGAGCACGAACATCGAGCACGCGCACGCCGCCCTCGGTTAGCTGCGTCCAGAGGTTGTTTGTCTGCGTCAGTGTCTGTCGGTTCAGGCCCAGGCCGATGCCGTGAGTCGACTTCCACATGCCAGCGTGGTGCGAGCGCGGCAGACAGAGCTGGCGAAGCGGCAAATGGCCCACGTCGCCCAGCGAGGCCTGCATCCAGTCGTGCGGGCCATTGTTGGAGATGAAGTTGCCCTCGTCGCCCGCCAGCAGGAACCCCGTCCCGCCCGGCCGCCGCAAGAAGCCCAGATTCACCATGGACTCCTTTCCATTGTTCATTGTCTCCAAGTCGCCCATGAAGCGTACCTGAATGTCCTTGTTTTGCCGGTACTCCATCTGGAAGCCCATGGGTGACGATGTGCCCTCGAGCGAGTAGCGCACCTCGGCCGCCGTGTCTGAGATGCTATGGAAGCTGTAGCGCTCCGCTGCCACTTCGATCGTCTCGCCTGGCGAGATGAGCTTGGGCCACTTGTCCCAGCCCACCATTTGGTAGTCGTGCACGTAGACCCGAGTCCAGGGGTACGGCGTCGCGTTGATGACGCTGATGTATGTTTCCACGTCGTTGTGACGCGTTTCTGGCGTGCTTGGCTTCTCCATGTCGTACATGTATGGCTCGTACTTGAGTCTGACGTTGTTGATTGTCGTGATTTTCTTGCTCAGGGGATACGCGCTGCTGGCTGGCAAGCATGCCAAGAGGCTCAAGACGCCAAGAGCCATGTTGGCCGCCGTTAGTCTTTTAAAAAGTGCCATTTCCTTCCTTGTCTAGACTTTGCTTGTGTATACAGAGACTTGTCTTGATGACGACAGATAAAGAGAGGCTCGAAATATTGATGGATTTTGTTGTGTAGTCGTCTTGATGACAGAGATAAAGAGAGGCTCAAGCTGGTGATGGATTTTGTTGTGTAGTCGTCTTGATGATCAGAGATAAAGAGAGGCTCGAAATGGTGTTTTGTGTAGTCGTCTTGATGATCAGAGATAAAGAGAGGCTCAAGTTTGTGGCAGATTTTGTTGTGTAGTCGTCTTGATGACCAGAGATAAAGAGAGGCTCGAAATGGTGTTTTGTGTAGTCGTCTTGATGACAGAGGTAAAGAGGGGACAGAATTTCTGCGTGACAGTCTTGTTAACAGAGATGAAGCGAGGTTCAAACTAGTGGCAGATTTTGTCGCGTGACAGTCTTGTAGTGACAGATTTTGTCGCGTGGCAATCTTGCTGGCCAAAGAAAAAGGCGAGGCTCAAGCTGGCTGCAGATTCTGTTCCGTGACGGTCTTGCTGGCCAGAAACAAGGCTTGCTCAACAGTTGCCAGTATCTCGTTAGTTGCAGAATTGACAATCGGCTGCCGTGTCGACCAAACGAGGCTTCAAGAGGGGCCCAAGAGTTTCCAACACCGCGTCAGTGGCAGATTGTGTTGTACACAAAGCTTTGTAGAATAGACCTCGAGAGTAGACAGCCACAAGGACAAAAAGAGCAGAATGCCGTTGTTGTTTAAAAGACGAGGTTTGTAAAGAGAGAGAGAGAGGAAAACAAGTGGCGGAATCCAAAAAAGAGCAGAATGCCGTTGTTGTTCAAAAGACGAGGTTTGTAAAGAGGAAGAGAGAGAGAGAGAATCAAGTGCCGGAATCCAAGAAAGAGCAGAATGCCGTTGTTGTTCAAAAGACGAGGCTTGTGAAGAGGAGAGAGAGAGAAGGAAAAAAGTGCCGGGATCCAAGAGCGCACAGTTTATTTATTAAATACCCGCACAAAACGCACAAATTCAACGCTCCAATGTCAATATTATCTTGCTTTCAAAACACGTCAAGTAAACAGCACGCCGCCGCTCCAGCGACCATGCAGCATAAAACACAAAATCCCCTCCTTGTCCGCTTTGGTCGCCTGCAAGACTCAACTTTAAAAAACCCCTGAAACCAACTCCTTTCAAAAAGGAACATTTACAATGAAGCGATGCAAAAAACAACCCCTCTGCTACAATGTGCTCGAACAAGTAGCTTCCTATATATCAAGACACCAGTAACCAAGCCCACCACACCACGACTTTTATATCTTGAGTAGAATTTCCCCCAAAGACTTGGCTGCAGTCACGTAGTCAAGCCCTGTTTCCCCCGGCTCTATGCCCCTCACTCTGACTTTTGTCATACACCAAACTCGAAGCACAAGGTATGAGTCTAGTAAAGCCTAGAAGGTTCCAGCTGATATCTCGCAGAGCCTCTTGACTCGACTTTTACACATCTCTCGACTTTCCTTCTCCCCCAAGACGTGATTTCTTCAACAAATTATCCTCATCTTGCCTTGAAAACTTTGCATCTCAACGTTTGTCCAGGGACTCAAATCGAGTTGAAAATTCTAAAACTTAGTAGCTACCAAGGTTCTTGTTGTATTCGTGATTTGCTGCCAAGGACGCTTTCGAAATAAAATTCTTGTAGCTCACATCATCTCGTCTTTCACGCGTAGCAAACCATTATGAGTATCTGCAGCCATGGACCCAATTGTCCCTCAGGGGTATACTCCCTAGACTTGGTAACAAACACCCTTCTTTACCTATATAGTCTTGGCCGGGTGGGAGAATAATTTCATTTCTGCCTACCTATCTGCAAAAAAATAAAAAGGCAAATTACACTAAACTTTACAAGAAAAAAAAATGAGGCAGGAAAAAACAAGAGAAATTCGACAGAGACAGGATTCGAACCTGCGAGGGCGAACCCATTTGATATCGAGCAATAGGGGCAGACGCCTAGACGCAAGCCCCAAAATTCAAGTCAAACGCCTTAACCACTCGGCCACTCTGTCAGAATCTTAAACGCCACGTGAATTACTAGGACATATAACCTGAAAATCCCGACTGACATCATGCATTTAAACTTTGTAGTTTAAACCTCGCTAGAGAAGAGAAAAGCTTGAAGACATTGCGAGCTTGGATTTTTAAAAGGCAGAGGAATCCATGGCACGAGGCCAAATGGGCAATGACGAGTGTATTTGAGTGTATTTGTCCTTGCCTGTCAGGGCTTGGCGCAACCTCGAAGCCATTGACAGTGCTAGTTTGCGCGCAAATCCAGCCGCTCCGCCAAGTTTTGGGCCGTCGTAATTGCTCGGCAACTTCAACTCACCACATACCTAAGCTTCTCGACATGTCATTTTTTTTTCTCTTTTTTATACAGAGATGGGATATATATTTGCCATGTCTTTCCCCCTGTATTGTTTTGTTTTTCTTCTTGAATCGGTTCCTGTCAGGCACATGGTGCGTCAATCATCGTCGCCAAGGAATGCTCCTAGACCCAGACAATGGCCCCTACTATAGCACGTTTTTAGTGTCGTCGTCCACCCAACTAGCACAAAGACAATGTTAACAAGGTTGAACCACACTTGCGCATAACCAGAGGCAAAAGTTGCAATCCTCAGCCGCAGAAGTCTCAGATGAATTTTAATGTTTTAATGTGACGTGCTCGCTTTACTCACGTTTTTCCCATGTCTTATTTTTCTTCTCGTCTTGGAGCTCGGAGATAAAGTAGAACAGAATCGGGCAACTTTTAGATCCAGCCCAACAAGTCTCCCTTTGGCGGATCATCCCAACATGATGCAAGACATTTGCTCCGGCCAGTTTGGGCTCCAACGTGTAGACACCCTCATGCTTGCTTGCATGGTCCATAGACACAAGTCTTGGCCGTCATAACAAATTTCGGGTTTTATTAAGCCCTCCTCCTATGGGATATAGCTACATACAACTGGCTCATCTTCGCTGTCACAAAACGAGAAAACCAAAAAAAAAAGAAAAGGAAAAAAAAGCATCGGGCCTTTATGTCGACCCAATTGCAGATAAACAAGCGAGTCAGAGCAAAATTAGCCATTAGCTGGTCGACTCCCCAACGCCATTCATTATCCATCTGCCACGTATTAGAAGGCAAAGCCTTGTTCCAGTAGCTTCTCCACATCGCCACCAGCGGCTGCTACTGCCTTAAGTGCCGCCTCGCTCAACCTTCGTCGGCGTTCTTGAGCTTCTTTTTCGCGTCGGGCTTTAGTTTTGGAGCTGCCACTGGGTGCCACGCCCGTCATTAGTAGGGAGCCGTCGCTCGGAGTAAAATTGACAAAACCTATATCGCCGCTCATGCTGGTGCCGCCGCCGCCACCAGCATTGCCACCGCCAGGACCTGCATCCATCGATGACATGCCAACGTCGCGTGAGCGGCGCTTGCGTACGCTACACGGAGTGCCTGGCATGCTCCCAGGCAGTCGACCCGATGCACTACGGACAGAGGAAATCGAGGCTCCAGAGCTATGGCGAGATCGTGGAATGGCGGGTGGGGGCGGGTGATGCTGCAGAGTGTGATGGCCATTTGTAGGGGAAGCCGAGGGTGCACGCTGTCTACGCATGGGCGATGACGACAGATGTCGTGCCCCCGATGACTTGGCTCGAGGGGGACGGTGCGGCCGCTCTGAAGCTGGAAGCTTAGGCTGAGCACCCGGTTGCGGCGGCGGCGGGAGCGGGGGAGGTGCGAGAAAAGCTTGAGTGCCATTAGCACCTCCTCCAACCGCTGAAGGAGTCGTCGAAGTAAGATGGCTTCCAACTCGGGATTGAGGCATCTGAATCATGAGGCCCGCAGCGCTGGTATCGGGCATTGGGGCATACTCATATGGCATGCCCGAGTGCTGGGCGTGGCTAGCCAGATTGACGTGGTGATGAGTTGCAAATTCGGCGCCGCTGCCGCCAGTCATGACTCCGAGGCCCCACCAGCCCGGTTCTTGACTTGTAATGTACTCGTTGCCTGCGCCTGTCCACTGTTCATTAACCATTTGTTGTTGTTGTTGCTGTTGTGCATGGTGATGTCTATGCTGCTGCTGCTGCCAGGATCCTACAGAGAGGCTGCTCGTGCCAGAAGGAAGCTGATCGGGATCCATCTTGATTGCAGGAGACTCAAGGGGCGTAGCGATGCCGCCATGGCCATAATACGTCATGGTGGATGATGAGCCAGGTGGGGCTTGGCCTTCGCCAAAGGGGTCGTCGCAGTAGCCGTGAACAAACTGTGTCCGAGGCGGTTCCTGCTTAGGAATGGGAGGTGACTGAGACTGGCCACTGTGGGCCACGGCTCGCGACCGACCTCGTTGCTTGGGTGGCTTGATTACGAGCTGGGGGTATTGGTGGGGTTGCTGCTGTTGCTGCGGGAGTGAATGGGAGACGTCTTCTCCATTCTGGCCATGGCTGGGTGGCTGCTGTTGATGTTGAACTTGTTGCTGATGATGGTGATGAGATTCCTGGCCTGGTGTAGGTGAGCCGGCTCGCTGATCAGGCAAGGGCCTTCGCGACTTGCGTATAGTGGCAGCTTTACGCAAAGTCGACGACAATGCCTCGACAAGCTTTTTGGGTTTGCGAACAGTGGTGTTTGGGGGTGTTGGCGACGTGGGATCCGAGACGGCCACAGTCGAGGCGGCGGCCGAGTTCTTGACAGGTGAATGCAAGGAAATGCTTTCTAGACGCGACAAATCCGTCTCCGACATGGAGCCGCGGCCAGAAACGTCATATTGCTGCGCTTCGCCAAAGGCCATTTCGCGGGGATCTATCTCGTGGGCAAAATGCGAGCTAGGCGAGATGAAGTCAAACTCGTCGGCCGTGGAGACGCCCGATGAGCAATTGCCATCGGCTGGGCGTAGCTGGGCGTCGTCGACAAGGAATAGCGATTCGGAGGGGCCCGCCATGGGCGCGTCCGCCGTCGTCACGGCATGGAAGCCGTCGTTGGCGGCAGCAACAGCTGCCGTGGCATCGGCGTCAAAGTCGAGGTAGTGACCAAACAGCTCGTTAGGCATATCGGCAGACGACGAAGCTGCATCGGCATCAGGCCAAAAAAAACTCGAATCTCTGCTACTCTCGGTGGCATCAGCCCGGAAGGGCATGGACCAAAAGGCCATACCAAAGGTTGGCCAAGTCGGCAGGCGCTGCTGTACGTCTCGCAAACTGCAAAGCACAGCATGCAAGGATACAAGGCGGACACCAGACCAGCAATGGCCTAACCCATGAGGCAGGCGACGGAGCAGAGGCGCGCTGGGTGCTGGGGCGTGATGAGGCAAAAGAATGTGCCTTGTCAAGCAAGGTGTATTGCCAAGACGGCAAGGCCAGAAGCGAAGGATGGTGGTGGTGATGATGGATGGTGGTGGATGGTGGTGGTGACGGCCAAGCAGACAAAGCGAAGCCTCCAGACTCAAAGCAAGAGGTCTTCAGAAAAGGAGCATAGAGCAGGTGATACCAGAAGCTCGGGGATATAACGATTGCATCGGCGAGGCATGAAAATAATTAACATGGCAACGGGAAGCAACGGGCAACGGGCGACTAATGTTCCATGTTATTTTGGCAGAGAGCGAGCATGGGTGGTGGAATGCACGGGGTTTGGCGAATACATTCCAATGGCAAGCTCAGCGATCTCATGTGCCATGCCATTGCCTTGCCCATCCCATCCCATACTGTTCTTATCCTGGAGCTCTCGCCTCCTCGTCTCCACAACGGAGCCAATGGCCCCAAAAAAGATTAAATAAGAAGCAGCTGTGCCCAAGGGGGACAAGGGCAAGTGCGTCGTCGGCCACAAGGAGGGGCGGCAAGACGCCTTGACAGAAGCAGACTTGACTGGTCCGGAGCAGCATGGAGTGGCCCAGACGAGGAGAAGCGTGTCAAAAGGGGAGTGCCTCGACTGAGGAGGGAGTGGAGCGGGGATCCACGCATGGCTTCATGGCTTCGAGGCGACAGAGAGCTGCACGTCGTCGAAACCTTGTTGCCCAACTGTGATGCCAAGTCTGGACAGCAAGGCCAGGCGCTAACAGAGCCGACTGTAGTAGCCATGTAGCAGCCAACACGGAGCTGCTAGCTACCGCCGTACAAGCACCGCCACGAGGATTCCGCCATGGAGAGCCGCCATGGGGAGCCGCCATGGGCAAGCCACCGTGCCAACAAGGCCATGGAGACAAGACGTTGGAGGCAAGACGTTGGAGACAAGACGTTGGAGACAAGACCATGGAGACAGGGCCTCTAGAAACACGGCCGCCATGCGACCACGTCTGGCAGGTATGCGCCTTGTGCTGCTGCCCTGGCATGCCACTACCATCCAGCCAACCTCGGGCAGCAGCAAATCTCGTCGTCGCCTGGCCCAGCGGCAGACAGCACGGCGGGCCGTCGGCATCTACTGGAAGCTGCTACTTGGAGCTGTCATGTTGGTTCCTCTTGCTAGCCCGACCTAGTTGCTCGCTCGCCGCGCTAAGCCTTGGGCGCCATGATGGCTAGATTGGCCGTCGTCTCCAGCCCGGCCTGGTACAAGGGGGGGGGGGGGAGCACTGAGCTTGCAAAGTATTGGCAGCTGCATCGTCCGCGCCGGCCGTCCGCCGAGCCTTAAACAAGGCACTCGAGGCTTTCTATGATGAGTAGTGAGCGTCGCTCGCCAGCCAGTAGCACAAGCACAAGCTGGCAAGCTTGATTGCTCTGGTTCCCCCCTCTCCAAGCCGTGAGAAGCTAGTTTCTACTACCTCGACGCGTTTTGTGGCGATTCAGCCCCACGGGCTAGTCGGAGGACATTTGACATTGCTGGCAACGTCGGATCAGATACACGTGTTTCACTGACGAATGTCGATTGCCAAGTCAACACGGGAGGTGGTGCATTCATGTCTCTAGATCTCTCTGGTCGGTGCAAATGGGCGGCCGACGCATGACGGACGACAATATCACGGCAACCGTGGGTTGTTGGGCCACGGCCATAAACATGCAAAATGCCATGCAGAAAGGCCGTACAAAAATGCAGTGCAAAAATGCAGTGCAAAAATGCAGTGCAAAAATGCAGTGCAAAAATGCAGGGGCCAAAATGCAGGGGCAAAAATGCACAAGACTTGACGACGCACCCGTTTTTTGCTGCCCATTGCGCGGGCACGTGATCTGGCATCAAGAGCTGCATCAGCCATGTACGGACGGCGACATGCATCCTTATCAAGCTTCCAAAGTCGTCATTGCCACCATGGCGTGCCAGTCGTTTATCGCATCATGCGGCATTCAACTCTGTGCGTCAAAACCGCCTCCATGCTTTTAGTCATTGACTATACAGCTCATCACGCTCTACCCACCCTCGTACAATAGTCTGCCGTGAATAAAAAAGCATGTCTAATGATGCTGTATCCAACAAGAGAATTACACCAAAAACTCCGGGTATTGTAGCCTCCGTCCATGCCCATGCCCATGTCCAAGGACGTCAAGACTGCCATGACTGCGCCTGGCCGGGTTCCCGCCCATTGTACATTGCCGTTGATGCCACTGCTGTTGCCGTTTCCGTCTCCGAGGGACGCATTCTTGTTTCTCGCTTCTGATGTCTTCTGCGCCGCATCCGCGCCGCCTTGCGCACCACCATGGAGCATTGCATCGCCCTCTCTGCCGAGGTTTGGAACTTGAGCAGTCCATTGCTACGTGCCGTTGAGGATAAGCCCGCCATGACTTCATCGCCGTCAAGCCACGACATGTCGTCGGCGCCCTCGCAATACCCCTCGTCAGCCTCCAGTTTGCCACACATGGACGAGCTTGGGTCTGGTGCTTCCAGGGGCGCTTTACTTTCTGTATTCGACGCCCGTCTGTGCTGAGCCGACGACTGCTCTGCCCTTGCTATTGGAGGGCCGACTGCTCTGGCTGACCGAGAAGCTTGGCTGCAAGAGTACCTTTTGCGCAAGCGCATCGCCTCCAGCCTGTGCGGGAGCATGGGCAATGCTGTCTCTACCTCTCCAGGCTCTTCCATGTCCACGTCCATGGCCTGCAGCTTGTCATCTAAGTCTGCCTCACGCAGGCCCAGTGGCTGCGAGCAGCTGCCCTCTTCACTCTGGCGCATGGCCATGTCGAGGCTCTGTTTCTCCAACCGGCCGACGAGCAGTTCCATCGGCAGCTGGCCACCTGCAAAGTCTAAGAATGCACCGCCGACTCGGCCTGGCTCCAAGAGTGAGGCAGCGGCACTCGTCGGCGCACCCACTGCATCATGGGATAATGGTGGACAAGATGGCACTGCGCTAGTGTCGTCGTTGTAGGCCGCCAATGACGACAGCATCTCTGGTGCCTCGCTCGATCTCGGGCATGAGTCATCCATATGTGCGAGCTGGTGACGAGGCACGATGCAATTGTTGTAGGGCCCAGGTCAGAAGCCTGATTCAAGGCTGGTAGCGAACACAGCGGGCACACCGTCGACGGTCCATGGATTACTCAGTAGCGATGCGTGGCTCGATGCTTGAGATGGAGAATGAGAAGCCGATGTGACACAAATTGGCGTGAAAAAAAAATGCAAGCTATCACGCCCAGACGTGGCGAGTGGTGGCGGCAAAAAATTGAGCGCTAGATGCTGTCAGTCGCAAAATGGCTCAGTGTAGCAAGCGTGTCTGTCGGTCGAGTCGAGTTGGACAGGATGGAAAAGCGTCTAGGGCAGAGATATGAGAATCAAAGGGCACGGCTCCACGGAGACACTTGCAACAAGATTCGGCGAGCGAGGGCAAGACAAGACTAAACAAACTAGGCAGGCCAGAAGCTCCAAAGTCTCGTCGAGCACGTCGAGAAATGCGGCGGGTACCCGTACATGCACCTAGCGAGGGATGCCAAGGCACAATGTATCTAACGTAGACAGGCTGAAGAACCGTCAGCGCGGCGGGCTGGGTCGGGTGACGCTTGCTGCCTGCACTTAGCGGACCCTACTGCTGGGACAGGCAGGGCCCAGGGTAGTGGGCGATGACCTTGAGCTGTCGCGCGGGAGCTGGTAGGAGCTCGTTCATCCGCAGTGCAGATGGTGTGGCTGGCTCCATCCAGGCGCGGATAGCTACCGGGACAGGAAAGGGTGGGGACGGCGGCTTGGATGGCGTGAAGAGGCGGCAATTTGGGAGGGGTGGTGTTGAGGGGCGATTCTGGGTTTGGTAGCACGGTAGCGTGCACTTGAAGCTCCTCTTGGGCAGGCTTTTCCTTGCGGGCAAGAGTTACTTTTTCTTACTTTTTCCTTTAATGCAAACAAGAAAAGAAAAAAAAACGGGCAGAGACAAGGCGGGAAGGAAAAGAAGCCACAGAGTGCGGGCGCCGCTTGTCGATCCCATCACGCCTAGGACCCGTCAGCTGGCCCCAACATTCCACAGCATGCATCCATCAACCGCCCCGCCCCGTGCCCATGGTTCCGCCATCCAGGGCACTGGTTCGTCTGACTGATGCCTCGAGCAAAAGTCTCCCCTCGCCTTAGCCAGCGGATAGAAAAGTTTGCCTTTGTCTCCTTTAGTCGTAAGCTTTGTTCCTCCTCATGGTCCGGATGGCCCGTTGAACCATCATGTCTTGGTAATGCATCATGGGTGCTGCGTCCCTCAAAGTGTCGGCTCCGTCGGCTGCAGCAACACATGAATAGACATGACTACGCCTACGCAATTACCGACGGGGCCATTCGCTGCGTCTGCTGGATGCTAATGTAACCTTGACTGTCTTGCAAGTGACTTGGTCAAAAGAGATGCCATCACCTACCCGGCACTTGGCAGCGGACCGACTTTTCATTTCTCGCATTGGCATTGTTGCTCCTGAGCATGCAGCCACCTCGTGCTTGGACTGTGCTTGGGTCCGCCGTGATGAGACGGCCCTTGAGCCAACGCCTCTATGCTCGCTGTCATCTCGCTCTCTCTCGTCCTCTCTCTCGCCCTCTCTCTCGCCCTCTCTCTCCTTTCCTTCCTTTCTTTTTCCTTTTTCCTTTTCTTTTTCCTTTTTTTTTTTTTTTTTTTTTTGGGGGTGAGGCGACCAGCTTGTTTTGGGGAGGCGGCCAACCAACATAGCTCGCAGCGCTTTCTTTAGTAATACACCTTGATCCATTTACATTTCTTTCACCCTGGCATTGCGCCAAACAAGTGTGTCCGACTTGTTCTTTACCCTTTGAATCAGCGTCTCAGGATGCGACAGCACAATACTACGTGATGGCCCGATCCAAGGTGACAGGTGGCTCGTGTCAAATCACGACCCTTGCAAGACGTCATGATTACAGACGCCATGTGCTTTTCTTGAATTGTAGGTGGCTTCTGATACAGACGCCTGTTTTTCACAGCCGCAAGCCTCGCTCACCTCATCCTCAAGGCAATGCTGCTTCGACTTGGCCAGGTGGGCCGACAGGAATACAGCGTGGCTGGAAAAGTCTCACACGAGCAATTTCCCGCCGGCGGGTCGTGTCCAATTATGGACCATTGCCGGCCTTTTCCTGGGCTGCTTGATGAGGTGCTGCCACAGTGAAACACGGTGACAGTGGTAGCAGTACAAGCCGCCAATGCAGGGAAGCTTTGTGGAAGGTGAGAGGCGCAGTTGTGTCTGGTGGTTGTGTCTGGTGGTTGTGCCTCTCTAGTGGTTGTGTCTGGTGTATAAAGACGCGCTGGCAAGCAACGTGGTGAGACTGGGCCTTGATGCAGGGCTGAGCATTGCCAACACGTGCAATCAGCGAAAAACGTAAGCCCGCTAGCAAGGGCTCTGGTCCAATCAATTCCTTCCTGGCCATGTCGCCAGCGCCTTGGCCTGTGCTGTTGCATAAGCGCCCACGGCCCCTCGGCGGCTATTCTCGCCAATCATCGCTCCACACGGGGCTCCGTTTTTCCGCTGGCCACCGACGGGAAGCTCCACCCTGCCAACCGTCGACGGCCGTTGCTGCGGGGCGCTGCCGCGGAAGGCTGCTCCCGCCTTGAACCCATGCGCCTGCCGTCTTGCTGGCTCTTGAAATTTCTGCCCTCGTCTTCCCTAATCCTGGCCCCTAATCTTGTCTCCATCCAGGGCGTCGAGTAGCTTTTATTCACAGCTTTTATCTTTTATTCCCTCGTGGCGCTATTGTCTCCAGCTGTGTTAATTTCATCTGAGAGATCGTCGCCGCCTTGTCCCCAGATACAGCTCCGTCAGTACATGCCTGCCTTCATAGCTCCTCTGCCACTCCTCCCACTGCAGTCGCCCAGACTCACCGACACTAGAGCTATTACTCCAACAGCCATCAGTCAAGGGCTACGAGACATCGTTGCACAAGCAGCCACCACCAGCGCCAATACGCCATGGCAAGCCAGCAGCAGTTCTATGCCCGTTGGTGACCAGACTCATTTTCTGCTTTCCTCCAGCCTACTCTGACTGACGCGCGTTTTTCTTGTAGCTCCTCCCGGATCATCGCCTCAGGGTGCGTAGCCAAGCATAAATCCCAAATGTTGCCTCTTTTGCGCCTGCTCATGTAAAAAAGTTCTTGCGCAACAACACTATCCGCCACCGCCTCCTATTCCACATCAGCAACCGCAGCAGCCATATGTCTCGCCACCAAGTTCTCCCCCTTCGTCGCGCGCACAGTTTTACCCTTCTCCTCCACTGGCCTCGCCCAATTTAGTTTCGCGGTTTGCATCGCCCCAAGCATCTCCAGGCCATAATGCCATCTATAACCCCCCAATTCACATGCCTCCAGAACAGTCCTCCACCTTTCATCCTCTTCAGGGCCCCGTAGCTCATATAGGCAATTATCCGCCTCCTGCAAGCGCCTCGTCCAAGCCGCCATGCCATTACCCGCCTCCAGCACACTCTTCGTCTCAACCTACATCTCACTATCCGCCTCCCACGCACTCTTCGCCTCAGCATCCATCTCAATATTCTCCGCCTGCACAACCGTCGCCTGGAAATTTAGTCCAGTACTCAATCCCTGGTCAGTCTACGCCTTCTCCTCATCCTCAGCAGCCGGTATCAAGATACCGCTATTCACCACCCTCTGCCGCCGCCCCGCTTCAACAGGGGCCTTTGGACCCAATCTCTATGGCCGTGCGCTCGGCACCAATACCAGACTCGGCCCAGGCAGTGCCACCGAAGCAGCAGCAGCATCATTATCCACAGCAGCAGGAGCGGGAGCAACAGCAACAACAACAAGGACAGCAAAACCAGCAACTGAAACAACAACTCCAGCACCCTGAACCAACGCAATCCGATCCCCCACCGCCATCGACACTTGCCAATGTTAATTTGACGGACCCTACTCCAATCGATCGAGAACCAGACACGCAGCAAGTAAATACGAGTCATGACGCAGACATGAAAGCCGGAGCGCCACCACCAGGTCTTTTCGTCGGCGCCGGTGCTGTGGTAGACGATGTGGGAACGTTCAATGGCGGTAGTTACCGCATCAGCCACAGGGACACCAATACTCTGCTCACCATTCAGCTGGCAATGGGTTGTCCCTTGGATGGCAAACCAGGTGCGCACAGTTTCTACTGGCATTTGAGTGTAAAATTGACAGTGGTTCAGGAGCAATGATTGCCATGTCCCCAACAATCACAGTCAAAGGGCAAGTAAAATTCAGCGTCAAAAAGGTGATTGCCGGGGCAGATATCAACTCTACTAGATTCATTGGTCCAGGAGAGCTACTGCTTGCTCCGCCCATGCTTGGAGACATTACTAGCGTTCGGCTTTCTGGTAACGAGAATTGGTCAGTTGGGCATGACGCTTATCTGGCCTCGACTCAAGGCATCATCAAGGACCATAAGCGGCAAGGCCTGGGCAAGGCCATATTCAGCGGTGAAGGCTTGTGGGTTTACAAGCTTAGCGGAACGGGAATCATGTGGATTTCAAGTTTTGGGGCCATCATCAGAAAAGACGTGAGTAAGAGTACAAGGCGACTAAAGCCACAAGTTGCTAACACGACTCTTACGCAGCTTATTGAGGGCGAGAGATATATTGTAGATAATGGCCATCTAGTGGCGTGGAACACCAAGTATGTGCTTGAGAGGGTAACCTCTGGAGGCTTCATCTCGAATTTAGCTTCAGGAGAAGGTCTGGTTTGCAAATTCACGGGACCTGGAACTGTTTTCATTCAGACACGCAACGCGGTAAGACCCTTTTAGCGCGCTGGCATCGTGAGTCTACTTATACTGATGCCCTCGTACAGAAGGCCTTTACCGCCTATATTGGTGGGCAAGCAGTCCAAGGCTAAAAGTTTGGGGGTGAAGCCATGCTTTTAATAGGACGTACCCGCGTTGGATGCCGATCAGCTTTTTGGATATCGCACCCAAAACCCAAACACGTATCATGCTAACGTCAAGTTACACACCCAAGCAAGGTACTACGGAAAGTAGGAGTATGCAGCTGATGTCAAGTTGGAAGGTCTGTTGTGTTCTTGCTTGCCATGGCTTTCCATAAAATGGCTCCTGCCTGTTACCTGTTTGATTACGCAAGTTGTGGCCTAAGGCTGCTTCCCCAGCACTCGCGATGATATTCTGGTAATGGAGAAGGCTCATTGAGCAAGAATCTGTCGCAATTGAATCAAGATGCTTGGGAAACCGTAATGGGAGGTGTGTGCTTTATCGCTACGTGAGGCGCCAGGATGTCGGATGTCCTTTCCCAAGCTTCCAGGCTCCACCAGAGCGTGACAAGCGAGTGTATTTCCCTCGTCTTGATCCGGACCTTGTCTTGTTGAGCAGAAGATCGTCTACTCTTGATAGAAGAAGCCTACGTCCTGCGTCAGCGTTCCCCTTTTTTGGACTTGAAGCTTTATTGCACGACATTCTGGGGGCATCTCGGCACAGTCGAATTGCCTCGCAAGCGTTTTGCCCAGCGAGTACTCTGGAAAAGATCTCTACTTGGAAGCTTTGACGCGAAAGCTGCCTCTAGGCGGGTGCTGACGAAACCTCTTTAAACTGGTCGCTTGTCATTGATAATTAGCTGGGAACTAGAGGGCTGTGCTCGCTCAGTGGTTCTGTTATTAGACCAGCCACGATTATTCTGCTCGTCTCAAGCGATCCAAGTTGGACAAGGGCTTTTCAAGCTTGTGAGTCAGGGGAATGTTTTGCTGCTCATTCTTGGGTTTCTGCTAACTGCCATGGCTTTAGGTGATTGTTTGGTGTCGAGACCTAGCAAGTATTGTGGCCATGGCTCCGTTAGTAAGCCCCTTTGACAAGCCTCGAGACACATATTATATGTGCTGTGCACTTGAAAAGTATTGGGGCTGATGTGCTTTATAACAGCCCATCAGGTTCGGAAAGCGTTGGCCCGGTAAAATCATTGCATCGATGCGGTGGCGTCGCGTCAGTAAGCAAGCCGTCAAAGCCGTCGACTACAACATTAACGACGCGCCGCGACTTGGGAAGCGAGGAAGTACGAACAAAAACCAAGTTTCGCGAGGCCATGGAGAACCCCAACTGGCGCAACCGCTCTCACGGCTCATCCTGCTCCAGTGTGGCCGAGGGGACTTGTACAGAGGTATCAGACGCCGTCATGGTCAGAGCACGAGCTCGAGGCTCTTCTGCGCGTCTCTCTGTCGATTCAGGAGTGCTGGAACCAGATAATATTAGCAACCGAAAAGTGTCGGAGCTGGACCGAAGATTCAATACACGCCAAGTAGCTGGTTCCTCGTTTTGTCTTGACGAGACGGACATTGATATGGACAAGGACGGGGGAACTGCAGAGCAGAATACGCTTTGCCGCATTGTCAGTCAGAGACAGCTTGTGGTAGCCTCTACGGAAGGGCGCACTCTACATTTATTCGAGCTTGAGCCTCATGATGGTGTTCAAGCCCGTGGCTTTGAAGACGACTATAGGAATGATGGCCAGATGGCAGTTTTGCAGCGGCTGATGAAGATACCAGCTGAAGCCAACGTGAGCTTGGAGGCTGGCCATGACTGGACATCGCCTTCAGGGGAGCATTCAACCGACAAGGCCAAGAGGCACAGTTTGCAAAAGTCGGACGACGTTGCAGACTTTAGCAAGTTGATGGGGGCTTTGACTGTGGGAGCAGCAGCTTCCCAGAGCACGGCGGCACTGGACAAGAAATTGCAAAAGCCTGGACGGGCGACAGATGACGACAAGGCTGGGGCAGAAGGCAAAGAGAAGAGCCAAGACAAGCAGAGAGACTTTCAGAAAATACTTGACATGCTTAGGAGAGCCCCGAGTGCGGCTTCAACTGGTGGCGAGGCGGTGGGGCGCTCAGAGAGAAAGCTTGGCAGCGACAGTGGCTACGGCACCAGCTCGGCGTCTGAAGGCGACAGGACACGGGGCATTGGGCATCTGCTGCATTCATCCATGGGGGCTGCAAGAAGGTGCGACACGGTTTCGGACACATTGGTCAATTACAACACAAGACGGCTCAGCTCACGCGGCATGGAAGATTCAAGGGGCTCGTGCAGCTCGGAGAATGAAAGTAGGAGGAGAAACTCGCTGAATCCCAAAGCACGCGAGTTTCTGTCGTTTGGAACAGAGTCTCAGGCGGGCCGTAGCTTTGGCAGCTCGTCTGACGAGACTGGCCAAGAGGGTGCTGGCGGCGGGAGCAGCATTTCAGAGGGCGGCGGCCCAAGAAGTCACGAGGGTGCCATTGGGGCCATTCCCTTTTTCTTTGGCACAGGGGCGCCGATTCTATATCCCATTGACATGAGGGGCGGCGAGGTGCGGCCGCTTGTGGCTTTGCCTCCCTTGTTGAACGTGGCCAACGTGTTTGGCTCGGCTGCCGGCTCTGGAGGGGCGGCACAGGCCGATGAGGCTCAGGCGGCGCGCCAGGCACCACTGGGCACGACGGGCTGGTTTGGGGCCTTTGGACGCAGCAACACACCCTTTCACTCCCTTCCCGCGCGTCTACACTGTCCGCTGCCGCTGCCGTCCATGTATGCTGCCCCTGTTGCCGCTGCGCCTCCACCGGCCCCAGCGCCTGTGGCGGGCGCCTTTGGACGTCCAATGCCAGTGCCCAAGCCCAAGATGCCTGACACGAGCAAGCAGCAGGCGTACGAGGCGTATATTGAGCATCGCAAGGCCATGGAGCCTGGCTATGCCATGGAGTGCCGGCTTCGGCAGCAGCGACGGGCCAAGCGCACCCACGTCAGGCCAGCGGTGCAGGCCGTCAAGCAGCCAGTTGGATGAGGCGAGAGGGGGCTTTTACCTGTGCTTGTTGACTTTGCTGAATGCTATAATGCTGGCGGGATACAGTTTTTCTTTTTTTTTTTTTTTTTCCTTTTTTCTCTCTCTTGTTTGCTTGGGTTTTTGCACAGCTACTGCATATACATAGAAGGGCAAGGTATTTTTTTTATCTTGCTTGCCAGGCGTGGAGGCTCCAGTGGCCCGAGGAGAATGCGGCTGGCAGAGTGTGGTGGTCAAGGCGCAAGACGTGGCTGGCTGCTCTAAACAAGGGCTGAGCAGAAGTATTGATTTTGTATTGCACACATGGTTGCTAAGAGGTGGCAAGGAAGCAAGACGGGTTGGCAGACGAGGTGCAACAGGGCAAAGGCATGATGGATATGTATTTGGCATTAGAGAAGGGGCTGCACCATGTATGGTTAGTGCAAGCTGCCATTGGCTTGAAGACTAGAGAGACTAGCAAGACTAGAGAGACTAATGATTATACAAGTCTAGCATGACGGGATCAACTAGTAATAGTAGGAGTGGTGCTCATGGATGCAATGTATGTACTTGTACGCATCGGGGCCATGTCACGATGAGACATGCAGCATGGATGGAATAGCGGCAGGCAGGGCAGGCGGGAGGGCGGACGGGTAAGAAGGGCTGGGGGCCGCGTGGGTGTTTTACACACAAGGGCGGCCGTGGAGCATGTATCAAGGTAGCTATGAGGCATGCATTTGTGTCTGTATCAATAGTTACAAGATGAATTTTCAAGGTGCGAGCCAGGCTGTCATGGCCAAGAGGCCTTGGTGGGGGGAAAAGGGGGCAGAGGCGAGGCACAAGAGCAGTGAGGCCTTGTGTTTTTGTTTTAAATTCAAGAGTGACGCTGATGGTATCGTCATGGCGCATGCAAGCGGCCAAGGGGGGTCAAGAGAATCAAGAAAGCTAGACAGTGGTGAGGTGGAGGAAAAGAAGCAAAGAGATGGAGCCTGGCAATTCAAGCATGACGAGGGCTGGGAAAAGGAAAATCAATAATGCATGGCAACAAAGGGTGAAAAGCAAAAAAAAGAGTCCAGGACGGCCAGGCAAGATGCAAGCTGCCCAAGGGGGAAGGGAGCAGAGGTTGACAAGCCCAAAGAAGCAAAAAAAGCAAGAAATGGCAGAGCAAAGCAGCAACAGGCCCTAGCGCCCTCTGCTGAGGCCCCAGTCGGCCTCCTCGTCATAGGTGCGCTTTGCCCCAGCCGTCTTCTTCTTGTTGACGGCGCGCTCGTTGTGTTTGACGGCGTCGTGCAGCTCCCATGTTGCCGGGGGCAGGTGGACCAGGAAGCCGGCGGCCACGGACCACTGCATCAGCAGGCTCTGCTCGCCCACATGCATGGTGATGCTGGGGCGGGCCAGGGCGCGTTTCTGGTGATCGGCAACGTGCTCGAGGAAGTCGTCCCAGGCCATGGCGCCGTGAAAGGCTTCGGCACAGCTGCTAAAGGGACACAGCATCTCGCTGGGCAGCGACACGCGCCGGTAAAAGGCCTCTTCGGCCAGCCGCTCGGGCACGGCCGATTGCCAGCGCCGACTGGCCTGAGTGGGCTTGCCGGGGAGCAGCTGGGGGTGGGCGCGGTTGAGGTGCGAGAGATAGAGGTCCTTGCGGTTGAAGACGCGCCCGCGCTCCGGGTAGCCGGCTGAGCACAGGCGCGCCTCGTGAAAGGCAACAATGTCCACCAGCAGACAGTCGCCCTTGGTGCAGATCCACGACTCGTCGCGCACGTGGATCGTGTTGACGTGCCGCTTCCACTCGTTCTTGCCGGGGAAGCTGCTGAGGCATCCCGCGAACTGGTAGAGGCAGGGAAAGGCGTTTTTGTCGTGCCGGTCGTCGCTCGTCGGCAGGCTGTCCATGCGGAGCCCCGGCGGCCGTTCCAGCGCCGCCCGAGGGATCTGCATGCTTCGCTGGCTGGCCAAGAAGCCCGCCTCCAGCCCCTCGGCCCCGCCAAACCCGTATGCTGCCATCAAGACGCCCTCGTTGTGGCTGTTGGCCGCCACTGGCATCAAGCTGCTGCCAAACCCGCCCATGGCCCCCAGCCCACCATACTGTCTGCCGCTTTGCTGCCCCAAGTCATAGCCAAACGCCCCGTGGCTGTTCATCAGGGCATAGCCTGCTGGCACCTCGTGGAAAGCCGGCGGCGAGATGCCCTCGTGCACCTCGTCACTAGCCATTGACGGGCTATAAGTCGCCGTGTTGCCCGGAGACAGCAGCTGCGACTCCAGCCCATCCACGGGGGCCAAATGTGCCGAATCTGGGCTGTGCCGCGGTACCGAGTAGCCAACACAAGTCTGGTAGTAGTCTCCAAGCCCAAGACCGGCGTCCTCTGGCACAGGCGTCGGGTACGATGCTCTCATGCCTCCCCGAGCGGGAGAGACGGCAGGCTCGCGGCCAACAGGCTGAGACGAGTACTTCTTCATTCCCTGCGCCTCGACAAAGGGGGGAGGCAAGGAAGAAGGAGGGCAAAAAAAAAGGGGGGGGGAGGGGGAACTAGAGATATCTCTTCTCGTCCTCGGGGTCCAGCTGGGAAGCACGCATCCGTAGACTAGATGCAAAAGCCGGGACAAGTCGTTGACGCTACAACTTGTGGGAAGAGAAGGGCAAATACTCGGCAAGGTTGACAAGACGGATAGGTTTCAGACCTAAAGAGGAATAAAAGAAATCGAGTATATAAAAGTCGTTGAAGATTAAACAAGACAAGTCGAGGTGGGAGTAGCAGAGGCTAATAGGGGAGACAAGAGAGAAGGGGGCATGACTAGGTAGATAAAGGCAAACATGAGCAACCTAGAGGCGGGGGGTGTGCTTCAATCTTGATTATATCGCCTCTCTTGCTCTAACTCAGTCTTATTTTTCCCCCCCTCCCCTCCCCCCCTCCTCCTCCTCTTCCGCGTTCCTCAGTCTCTCAACTGTCTCCCAGTCACTTGGGTCCCGACAAGACGCTTGGACGTGGTCAGAGAGGCTAACAAGAGCAAGAGATGAGGGTGAGAGGGGGACGAGGGACAGGAGCAAGCAAATGTGCTGGGCTGGGAGCGGCAGAACAAGGTACCAAGCCAGCCAACTGCAGGAGACTTTGCCAGTACATAGACACACGCCTATGCGTGCAAATCCGTAAAGGTGTTGAAGGACGAGCTAAGGGATCCGTACAGTGCAGTGTCAGTGTCAACAAGAGACAGGGATGCAAAACCGGCCGTGGCTCAAAGAGACTTTTGTGATGCGGGCCATGGGCCAAAAGGCTCGCTATCCTGGTAAGCTCGACGCTCCATCCTGCCATGCCCAACCGCACAGCTGGGTTCCAATAATAGCCCTTTCCGAGAGACAAGGACGCCTTGGCGGCAAGCAAATCAAATCAAATCATGGGTACATTACATGAGATGGAGGCATAGCCCAAGATAATAGTAATAATAAACAACGAGGAGGAGGGGGGGAAAAAGGAAAAGGGAAAAAGGACGTCTTGCCCAAATCTCACTCTCCAGGTACATAGCTGCATACGTACATGCACACGCATACATCTAGACTACACACAGGTACACACATAACGTACATACATACATGTACACACATGCATACATACATGGACACTTGCAAAAGGCGTGCCTTGGCTCGTGCCGGGGGGCGTCAAGCTCTCACAGACTGTTCAAGAAGACAATGCTGGCATAGCAGCTCTCCATGTCTGTGCTGCAGTAGGGCCGCTGGCGTCCAGTGGAGTGTGTCACCAGAGCGTCTGGTGCCAAAAAAACCAAAGGACGAAAAAAAAAAAAAAAAAAAAAAAGCAAAGAAAAAGCAACGAGTTTGATACGGATAATCACCGCTAATGAGCGGCCAGTGATTTTGCCGTCACTAGACTCATGGTCAAACGGCCGCTCCTCGGCGCCGCACGACGGAAAAGGCTCGACTGCTTCTTCTTTTGCTGCTTCCCCCGTTTCTGGCGCCAGGCGGCACATGGGTCCAAATGTGTGCGCACACGGGGGCACTCGATGGCTTGGTGCCGATCCGGGGCGTGCCGCCAGGCCTGTCTCGTCACCTTGTCTACAGTACACGTTGCTCGTCTACACGACAGCCGGGATCAAGTATGTAGTAGCAGTGATAACAGGTCCAATAATGGCCATATAAATAGCATGTCAAGTACCGAGCGAGTACCTGCATCTCTGAGCAGCCAGTCTCTGAGACTAGACTAGTCAAAACCCTCAGGATGCTACCAAGGGCGAAGCTGCTGAAAAAAAAAAAAAAAAAAAAAAGAAAAAGAAAGAGAGAGAGAGCACAGCAGTCAACATGACGACAGGGGGGCATGGTTACAGCAACAGGCATGCTAGGCAAGGGGAGGGAGGGGCGGGGAAGCGACACCATCGTGGCCGCCGGGCACTTGAACTGCGTCTTGCTCTTGTCTCGATGCCTCTTGGTGCTGCACCTCCTGTTTTTGTACTCCACACCACCATCCGCCGGGCCGCCTTGCCCTGTGCGGCAGTCGATAGCTGTCTTTTGCCGTCAAGCTGTGGCCAGTGGAGGAGGCAGAGTGCACAGTGTATTGGCACATGACGGGGCAACGTGGTCAAAGTGTCCTGACGCATTGGAAGAGGGCAGACTGGCTGCTACATGTAGCAGTGGTGTATCTTTAAAGTAGACACATCTCATGGGCATGTAGATACATCATCGTGTCCATCTATACATGTACTTTGACTCACATTACGTGCGTCAATAGTATGTGTCTATATTAGGCATGACTGGCGGCCAAAAATAACATGAAATACTAAAAAAAAAGGGGGGAATCTAGAGAGCTGTCCAGGCACACACTAGAGGACAGAGCTTGGGGATGCAAAAAGAGATGTCTGTGAATCTGCCCAGGAGCACCAAACAGACGCCGGCTTGGCTTGCTTGCTCCCTCCAGACCAGGCAAAGCCTTGGGACGGTCCACAGGGGACTAGTGCGGCAATTGACAGATGACGGCTCGTCGCTGTTGCTTCCTAGAGGACGATTAAGCGAGACGACCAAGGGCAAGACTAACTTTGCCAGCCAAGGCCCAACAAGGAAGGCCTCTGCCGTCACATTCCAAGGCAATCAATCTTGACCAATCTCTGTCATGGGCGACTTTGCTATAATGATGATCCATCATGGCCCTTGGATGATCCCATCATGGCTTCTGCCTTTTCCCCTCTCCGCCTTTCCGCCTTGCTCCCCCTGGGCCTCCCCCCCCTGGGTATCCCGCCAGCCAGCCGCGTCGTACACTGCTGCTGGAAATTGATCGAGACACAGAATTCACATTTGGCCCTCTGCGTCGGTTGTCGTGTGACGAGCCAACCCGGTGCGGCTCGGAGCTAATTGCAAAGACGCCATATCGCCCGCCCGCCCGCGAGTCTGACGGCTGTCCCTTTTTTTCTTTTCTTTCTTTCTTGCCTTTTTACAGAGGCAAGACGTTGCACGGTGCTTAGCGCATGACTTGTTGCGCCACGAGTTGTCCTTGGTAGGCTCCGCCAGCAGGGCCGAGGTCCGTGAGTCTGGGGGGGGGGGGGGGCGCGGCGACGGGCCGCTTGACGCATCAGCCTGGCTCTGATACACGCCCGTGACAAGAGTGGTGGTAGTGGTACACTTGCAATGGCTGTGGTTGGCTCGACTGCAGACTGCAAAAGACAACGTTTCATGTGTAATTAATGGCAAGGAGGAGAATCAAGACGAGCAAAGCTAGAGAAGGAAAAAAAAAAA
>NJET01000074.1:0-59272 GCA_002591415.1 Ophiocordyceps australis | reverse complement strand
CCCCCCCCCCCCCCCGCTCGCCACCACTCTCTTTTTTTCCTACTTGGTGTCCACCGCGTCGAACGGAATCGACAGCTTCCGAAGGCCAGCGCACAGTAATACACGAACACAGCAGCTGTTTTATGCTGACGGCTGGCCTGAGCAAGACGCCTCCCTCCCAAGTCACAGGATATGGCCCAACAAGGCGTCCCATGGGCCTCTTGATCTCTTTTTTATTTTTGACATGTGCCTGCAGCAGGTCTCTGTCTAGCTGTCTCTATTTTAGTGTTTTGGTTTAGTCGTGTCTGTTTAGCTGGCGTCTCTGGGTCATTGACTAGCCCGTGTGTTTTTCTTGTTTTCCATCTTCTTCTCCCACACGACTTGGTTTCTTGGCCCCCTGGTCGACATTGATGTCCCCCCCTCCTCTTCTTTTCTCTGCCACCGATCTCCCCATGCCTCGCCACTTTTGCCATGACGTGAATCCAGCTGGTCGGTGCCGGTCGCATCTCATGCTTACAGTCCCCAGGCATGTATCTGTCTCATGATAATTCATTTTTTTTCTCCCCCTCCCGCCCACACACCTCCTGGGGGAGGAGCCCAGGATGCACCGTCGGCTGCATGTGGCAGATGACTGCTGGAAATTGGCTGCGTGTCTTGTCAGGAGCTGGCGTCATTCGTCGTCTGTTCTGTTACAGGGAGTGGTGGTCCCGGGCGGGACATGGAAGCGGCTGCAGGCTCGAGAAAGTGACGCTGGGCTGCTTTGGGGTCCATGATAATTAGCAGATTTCTCGATGTGGAAAGAAATACTGCCGTCTGCCGCAAGCCACGCGGCACTTTGCAATCTGCCAAGCATGCCACAGGCGCCTGGGACCTTTTTTTTTATCTAAAATTTGATTTAATGCTAGGCTGGACAGGCTGTACAAGAGGAGAGGCTGCCAAGGCCATGATTTAGCTTGCCTGGGAGCGTGTCGTGTGTGAGACGACATGTGCATGTACAATGTAAGAGGCGACTTGCGTAGAGACGCCTTGTATGAAAAGGCGGCTTGTCCAAGAGAGGCCTCGTAGCGACGACGCTGGACCCCTGTTGCCCGTGTTGCATCTTGTATACATAAAGTACATGGATACTACATACTACTACTAGTAGTAGTAGATAGATAGACAGATACGTGCCCATGGAGATGCAAAATACAAATACCCTGGCGACGATCTTGGGCCCTGTCCGACTCGCCTGCCGGTGTGGCATTTGCCTGCTCGAGTCACACAATGCCCGTCAAGCTCACCAGCCTTTCAAAGGCCACTGCACCCACACGGCCTGTGACATGAGCCGACGCGGACTCGGCATGGTCAGCAATGGCTGTTTTCTCCATTACACCGTCCATGAAACCAATCTACTCCAGGCTGCATTTCAACTTGACACTTGCAGGCCTGTAAAAACACGCTCCGCTAGTCCCTTGTCTCAACGGCGAACCCCCTCTCACTTGGGCATAGTAAAAACAAAACTATCCTCATCCGCCTCGCCCCTGTAACCGGGCCCTCTTCCCCGTAAGAAATAAAAAAGAAAGAGGAGAAAAAAAGGAAAAAAAAAAAAAAGACTTGCAATCCCCATCTTGCAACTCTTTCTCTCCACCCTGGCTGACTGACATGGACGCATCGGCAATGCCGCAACATCACCAATCCGTCATTCGCTTGCTTCATGCGAAACACAGCGATGTGTAGAGCCATGAGCCGAGAATCCTCTTGCCGCGGGAGACAAGAGACAACAAGACGTCTGGGCAGCACAGCAGCTAGAGCAGCCTTCCCTTTTGCTTGTTGCCTCTTTTGTTCGCTCTTGTTGAACCATACTCTTTTTAATACAATTCTTATTTCTTTAATTTCTAGCCCTTCTTCTCCCTCTGAAAGCTGTGCCAACAATAGCAGGCGGCCATTGTGTTCCTTGGACACCCCTCCTCTCAAGCCTCTCCGTCACTGACAAGCATGCAGGAGTTGGCAGTTGGCCTGTTGCACAAAGCACCGGGGCGGAGTTGTCTTCCTAGTGCCATCTGACTAGGAGAGCCAACTCTTGCAACACGTAGCACAGCAGCCACGGATTCACCTTGGTGCCACAGTCACAAGGTGTCGGCCAGCATGCAAAGCGCGCTCGAATCAAGTCGCCACGGGCTTAATTGTGAGACTTGACAAAGAAAACTTTTTGTTTGTATATATCTTTTTGAAAAGCCCAGTGCATTGGTTTTCTCTATTGTCCACCAGACACACACAGAGGGGGGAAAGAAGGAAAAGTTTGGCCGTGACACAAAGCCTCGTATCTGGTTCTTAGAAGAGGACGAAAAGAGCAAACATGGAGCATTGCCAGTTAATTCGCTCCCTGCAGACCAAGTCACGACGATTGAAAATTGCTCGGCTCCCTACCCTCCAAATCCTCCAAATCCTCCAAGCCGCCGTCATGCTCCTGGGGAGCGACGTATCCGACTACACAGCTGCGTAAACACCGCTGGTGGTTACATTCTGCACAGGCCAGTGATGTTTGGTAGTTCATAAAGGCAGAACACATGCACTGGCGTGCCATCAGCTAGAGGTTCAAGCCCCAAGAGCTCCATCAAGGCATCGACTTACGCAGGTCCACATATAAGTCCGGGACGGTCCCGCCTTTCTGTGCTTGTAGTCGTGCTGCTTGTCTTGCAGGCTGTTGCGGCGTTTTCTCTCCCTTGCATTCATTGCTGCAGCTCCAGCTTCAGATGCGGCTTCTACGCGATAGGCATGCTCGAGCGGGTCCCCTGGATGCTTCCAGTCGGTAATCGACTTCTGAACAAAGCCGTCCTTGCCAAACAAGTGATTGTCAATGTGGTCGAACCGCTTGGTCCACAGACAGGCTCCCTCCTCGTGACTGTCAGTTTCTACCATGTGGACACAAAAGCCGCACCAGAAGCTTGTCTCGCAGTGGCGGCCCTGGCGCTGAGCCTCGAGCTTGCCGTCAATGTCTCTAGGGTTCTTGATGCCGTGCTCGTGCACGAGGTGGTGCCCCAGCCTCTCTCTTCTCTGGTAGACTTTGCCACAGCTTGGCTGGTCGCAGTGCCACGTTTCAAAAGGCCTGTGCTGGCGCCTCTCATGCCTCTTCCAGTCGTTCTTGCTGCCGAATCTCTTGTCACAATTCTCAAAGGTGCAGCCATATGGCTTGACATGGCGCTTTTGGTGTTTTCTGTGCCGCGCGGGCTGGGTGAGCACACAAGACAACTGCCAAGAGACTGGGCATTGGCCACCTACTTCAATTCGCATCGCCGGCTAAACGTCTTGCCGCAGTCTGGGTCGGAGCATGGAATCTGGCTCTTGGCGTCCGGCTCATCATCTCTGGGGCTACTGAGGGCTGTGGTAAGCAAGTCTCTTGGGAACTTGCGGAGATACTCGACAGTCTTTGAATCCGACATTGTGCCATGGCTCGAGAGGGCGTTTGCGTACGTCCGACACTGCTGCGAACTCGCCATGTCGGCACGTGGATCACCAAGTCCGAGTTGGAGAAACTCACTGAAACCTGCATCGCTTGGCTTCCAGTCGGAGCGGCTCTCCCTGGGGCCAGTCGAATCGACCACCTCCATATGGGACAACTGAGAGCCATCCTGGTACTCGCAGCCCGCCAGGGGTGGAGGCAAGGCATTGTGAACAAAGGGCATGGATGGGTGCTGGCCTGGAGTAGTCACTTGAGGCAGCACGCTTTTGGGCGTGGCTGGCTGGCTGGCGGTGTTGAAGACTTGGGGTGAAGCAGACGCATACCATATGCCACTTGAGGGGAGCCGAGCGTCTACAAGCTGTGGCTTGGGCGTGGCCGGCGAGCTGGATGAAGAAGACGCTGAGGGTTCCACAAGGCTTTGAGGACGATAGCGGGCATCGGCAGCGTCAACAGCGCTGCCCACGCCCTCGAGATCGTTTCTGTAAAAGGCTCGTCAGAAGTGTCCATGATGATGATGATGATGCAACAGGGAGTCGGCAGGGCTTTTGCTTACTGGTACATGTACTTGTTATGATCATCACTAGCATTGAGCTTGATCTGATGGGTGCGCCACAAGTGCTGACGAAAGTTGTCGGCCCGGGGCCAAATCTTGGGCTTCTTGCTGCCCTGGTTGCAGTGCAGACATACAAAGGACCGCCCGGGGAGGGAGTGGTCGCCATGGACCGATCTCTTGTGCCGCACGAGATCGTTGGCGGTGCTGAAGCCTCGCTTGCCCTTGATGCAGCCGTCATAGGGGCACACATGAGATTTGAGATGGCGCTGGCGATGTTTTCTGCTCATTGTCAGCCCAGGGGATGCCACGGCCCCAATGTCTGCATGCCGACGTACTTGAGCTCGCCTTGGCTCTTGAGCACCGTCTGGCAGTCGGAGCACTGAAACTCGGCAGCACTGTTGGGGGGACGAGACTCGCGGCGACCAGCATCGACGCTCATGTGGCAGCTGTTGAGGAGATGGCCCATGTCATCGCCGGCGCTGTAGATGGAGGCTGCGCTCGACATGCTAAACGTCTCATGGCTTCCGCCATAGCCCGAGTCTCCCGGCAGCGTAGCGCAATCCGACTCGGAGCCAAAACTCGGATATTCAAGGCCATCAGGATGCGGGACCAAGGGGCCGTAAGAGGACATGACATGATGGCTTGGCATCGAGGCATCAACACAGGTGTGAGGGAACCACGGGTCCTCACTGGGCGGGCCCTGGAAGAAGGCGACCATGGGCACAGAGGGCGTCGAGGAGATGGGGAGCCCAGTGAGCTCGGAAAATGGCGGCATTGCCGTGTCGTCTGGATAGTGTGAGAGGTCCATCATGGCATGAAGAAACAAGAGCTTGAGACAGGATGGGATGCCCAAGGACGACCAAGAGCCCGCGATTTATACGCGATTTATAGCAGGCGCCGAGCAAACCTGGAAATGACTCGGTCAAGCTCCCTGACGGTGTCTGAGATTGCAATGGCGCTCGGGATGCGACAGCTCCCTTGAGCAACCGGACGGCCAGCCAGGTGACAAAAAGACACGATGTTGTCTCGGCAGTCTGCGCAAGACCAGACTCGAAGCGACAACGGGGGTCACGCGGAGAGCTTGTCGCGGCAGTCAGTGCGTGCCGATGCAAGAGAGCAGCAAGGAGCAGGTAACGCAAGCAGCAGACAGCATGGCTTTTTTTTGGGTCTGGTCGTGCCACCTCTGCTCCAAGCCCCCCCTCTGGCTGGCTCAGGCAACGCCTTCGGTGTGAAGAAAAAAAATTGGCCCAAGGAAAAGCGGAGGCGGCCAAGTCGGTCAGCAAGAGATGGCCACGGCAAAAGAACTCGACATGAGGGGGGCGTGTGCAGGGCCTCTTGTGGCGTGCTGACACCCAGGTATTACTACCGCCTCGGGCCCTGTTGTCTGGCGGCGCCGCAAGCTGGCAAGGGAAAAAAATGGCTCCTCTCGACACACACACGCTCGGCCTTGGATGGTTGTTCCAAGACGTGACTGGCTCGCCCGCCTCACTCTAGGCGGTATTTCTTTCCGTCGTTAGGCTGAGGCCGTTTTTCTTCGGTCACCAGCCTGGCACACCCTTTTTTCGGTGGCTATTTTCTTTCGGTGATCTGGAGCTATTTTCTTTTCGTCATCTGGGACTATTCTCCTTCGGTCATCTGGGGTATCCTATTCCGTCATCAGAGGCATTCCCTTCGGTGAGTCTGTCCGCCGCCGAGTCTTTGATTAGTTTTTGAGCATTTTTCTCCCTCTCACCTCTCCTGTTTTCCCCCAAGTTCCTTGTTCCAGTTTCCTACCTCTCCAGTCTTTATTCCCACCTCTCTGCTCTTTATTCTCACATCTCCTAGTCCCCATGGCCTGTTTTCCAATCCCTCCTCTCCCTGTCTCTGACGTGGGTTGCCGCTCCTTCAGCACAGGCACTCTGGTCCGTCTCCTCTCTTGCGCAAGGCAACCTGCCCCTCACATGGTTGCCTCGTCTGTGCTACCATGACAGCAACGGTGGCTTGTTCCAGTACGAATACGTGGACAGAGGTGGCACCAGTACATAGCCCACTTGGCAATCAAGGGCCTCTGTTGCATGACGTGCATGGCTCCTCTCGGAAAGCGACGCTGCGGAAATTCAAGTCGTTGCAAAACAAACACGTTGGTCCAAGCAAAAGACAACTTCTAAACGCCATGGCCAAGTCTCCAAAGAACAAGGCCCCAAATCTCCAATTGGTCTCTTGTCTTGGGCTGCACGGCATGCCCTCATTAGGCAGAGCAAACGCCTCCTGGACGGATATCCCAAACTATTTTTATTTGAGACTTTTTCGTTTCTCCTTGATAGACGATTCCCATCATGGCCATGTGGTGTAACAAAACAGGGTGCAATCAAGTCGACTTTCCCCTTTGGGATTGCCGGTAAGCACTGAGGCCTTTTAGCCAGCTAGTCTTTGGCTCGCGTCAAATATCAGCTCCTCCGCCCTTTTTATGCGTCGTCTTCTCTTTTCTTCACATTGTCTTTCTGCCCAGCACTCACCCAAGACAAGCTGGTCCCATGGATCTTGTCTGCCAGTTGCTGTGCCGTCTGATCTGACTGCTAGCATCATCGTGCGCATACATGTATGTATTTATGTACCTACTTTGACGCATAATATTGTCAGTGAGGCCCATCAATCTCTTCTTGCCCCTCCTGAACTACTCCTAGCCTTTCTTGGCTCGCAGCTTCAGCAACGGCACAACGATGCGTTAGCCTTTCAACCACGGCAACTTTTCCGGAAAAGTTATCAGTTATACCATTTTTTTGCGTCATATCCAGGACAAGACGCCTCCTTATAGGCAGAGATGCACATTAGCAGTGATAGTGGCTTCCACAATTACTCAATCGAATTAATGCCGTGACATCGCTACCTTGTAACTCTGCAGCTATACGAATGAGGCGTTAAGCTGTCTCACTTGTCCCGTTGCATTTGCTTTTTTAACACGTCATTGCGCTATTGTCTAGGCTTCACAAGTCGCTAAATATATACACAGTTAGTACATGGACAGGGAAGAGAAAAAAAGGAATTCCGGGAAACCCACGTATAAATAAGAAGCCCCATGCCTAGCTAGGATAGAGTTGCGAGAAAAGGATATTCTTCCTGCCAACTATCCAGATCTATATCTCCTATCAATCACACTTGAGGAACCAAGAATCAACCACTCTCAACCCAAGACAACCACAGCACAATGCTTTCAGTCTTCCTATGGTACTTGCTACTATTGGCAGGGTCTGTTCCTTTGATCCAGGCAAAGTGTGGCGAAAAGTGCCTCAGCAAAGATGATGAAGGGGGCGACCTCTGGTGTCTTCCTAAACATAGCTATCGCCCCACGGACAAATGCACCGACTGCTATACGCCCGACGGACTAAAGTCGTGGTGCCGTGAGCCACCGGAACCGAGAGGCTGTGGTTCCTTATGCTACGACGATTCGCAATGCACCGGAGAGTGCAACACATGCCGCCGAGGCACCCTGGACCATTATCAGAGATGCCGCGAACCCATAGTTGATGTGTGTGGCAAGGAATGTTCAAGCATCAAGGATTGCGAGCCGCCGTGTGGAGAGTGTTACCGCAATTATCACACGCATGAGAGGACTTGTCGTTGAGACTAGTCAAGATTGGCCCTGGGTCTATGCACGCTCTCGCATTGCTTCAACAACAGCTACTGCTCATAAGCCTTCACTTCGACAAACCTCTCATTGTCCGGTTCACCTTGACAAGCCCCTCATTACAATATTCAATCAAGGAATTTCTTGTTGTCATCTTTGACTTGACAGGCCTGTCATTCTTGGCCGGCTGCCACACGCCTTCTAGGGCCTTTTTTTCCCTGTACGAACCTAGCTGGGTGCTAGGACATCCATTCGTTGATAGCGCAAACAAGGCCTATTGCTTCAATTTGCTTTCATCTGCCAGTAGCCCATGCCTAGCAAAATTATTAAGAGTGATGCTCAGCGTAAACTAGTAGCATGCTAATCCTGCAGTCATCTCAATTTATGTCCCCGCTTTCAAAAGTAACAAGATGATATACATGACATGCCGAATGGTTTTATCGCGTTTCTTGTTGTCCGTCATTCGCTGCTCGTCTATACAATCTTTCACAGCCGCGCAGTCTCGGCAGGCTCGAGCTCTACGTGTAGCCTTCCAATCACCTCTCGCCTAACGGAAACGACTGTCACTCTACCGGGTCTAATGTTTGCCCCAATAGCATACGAGTGGCTCCTTTTGAACAACAGACAACCCAGCATGCACAGCAGTTTCCAAATCTCAGTTGATTCTTTACTCTGGAGGCTATAGGGCAGCGCATCAATATTTTTTGGACGTGGTTGCCAAGTCGTTGGCAAATTCCTGGCCCTGCCGAGTTGGCTCTGCTGCCTGGGTCTTGTTGGCTTGCAGTCGAAACCCGAAAGGTCTGCCTTGTCGTGTAGGAGTGCGTCAAACGTGCTCTTGCGCGCTATTTTGTGGCTGCTTCTGGCCGGGGCTGCGGCGGATTCTCGCTTCCGCGTCATAACTATTTGCCATGGGTCCCCGTGCGCTGTACGTCCCGAGTACTCAATGTCTCTCGTGCTGTATCATGGAAACAGCTTTGATAGAAGACGGCGACTGCTTGATGATTACTGACCATTTCTGCGCTATAAATTGTCCTCGTTGGGACATTCTGCCTCTGAGCAGTTGTGTCGTTTGAAACGCCTCAAGACTTGAAAAGGAGCAACCAACTCTCTGCTCTCTCTCCACCAATTACAGGCAGCCTTGCTGCACACAACAGCATCAGACAGGAGCTCATGTAACCTTGTCGTCTAGACTATTCAACTTACCAAGGTAGAATCCAGCGTTGCGGAAACTCGCTCTGATTGCAGGTCTCTGACAACAATTCGAGCAGATCCTGCACCAAGACATCATGTGCGACTGGGACGAGTTCCTTTTCAGCTGCAACCATTCTGCCCTGAGGCTCAAGTCGTACTGCCACTTTGCGCGAAACGACCCATTCCACCAATGCTTCGGGGTCCAAGTGCTGCGAAACTCGTGGCAGCAAGGCCGATCATGCGATGCCTGCGCTGCACAGTGCCGATATACCACCCGACATGTAGCGAGAATGCGCCAGATGTAGGGGACATTGTCTTGATGGAGGTCTCTTGACAGCACTTTTGCCAGTGCCTTGTTTTGTTTTTTTCCGATTTTTAACTGGTGGAAGGAGCAACTAGAATATTAGAAATAGATGTTAACTAAAAGTTTGATTAAATGGCCCAGGGGTAGCGGAATAAATCCCAAGGTGGCTTCGGGTCGGCGCTTGATACAGATTAGACAGACACTTGAGAGCCATCTTATCGCCAGTAAATCCATGTACTCAGACTTGCGGCTTGACACAATGACATTCTAGAAGTGTGACATGATATTCCCCTGTGCATGTCCAATGAGTCAAGACATGCAAAAGACCCAGGGAGCATCAAGACATGGGCAGCATGCTCGAGATGCTGCCTTGTCGCGCCATGCAGGTTACACGAGACGGCAGGCAGCATAGCTCCGCGCCTTGTGTGTTTCTTGGCGGACAACGTTTGATGCGCAAACGAGCCAGCAGCCATGGCCGGCTGTGAGGCTCTGTGTGCGACGCTCGGACTCTGCGTCGGCGACTTGTACAAGCATCTTGACACACTCGACGGCTTCTTGCTCCCCTTGTGCATGTGCAGACGTGTCGCTCCAGAGGCACGCGTCGGCCGCTTGTCGGCTTTAGGCCGTTTGAGCCACAATGGCTCATATCCAGCACGCCGTCAGCCGCCCAGAAACTCATTTTGCTCGCGTCCGTGCCTTTATTCCATGTTAGGAGAGCTTGGGGCCATGCGCGCCCAGCCGTCAAAACGTGGCCAAGGCTTCGTTTCATGGCCTGGGCTGGAGCGCAGGTCCGGCTCGGAGTCGTAAATTTTGCAGTCTTGTGGAGGCAGCTTCAAGGCACATGGCATTGTTCAAGACGAGTAGTCGCCGTGTCTAAGCATTCTGGGTTGTAAATCAAACTTGTCAAGGGCCAGTTACTCCCCAAGAGAGTCGGCTCCAGCAATGCAACATCTTGTGCACGCCAATAGAGCATCCACGCTCGGGCTCTGCACATTTACATAATCCAACGTGGCTACTTGAATAGCATATCTATATCAAATATCCATATTTCCTGCATTAAGAGGAGACGGGTAAACGTACTGTCGACTGCACCCGACAGCGAATAACAGCCGCTATCACGCCACAACGGTCCAGTAATACACCGTCATGACATGTCCAGCTCAACATCATTCCATATTGGTCGCGCCCTCGACAGCTCCGACAACATTGTAGCGCTTGGAGAAAAAGGTGACCCAGTCGTCGAGGACGCCCTTTTCCTTGTCCTCGAGATCATGCCAGTCCGGCCGGACATCCTCGGGCTTGGTAGATGTCTTACCCAAAGCCCGAGAGGCGTCCTTTCCCGCAAAGACTGAAGCCACACTATTAGTCCTTGGCGCTGCTTGTGACAAGGGCAGATTGTTGCGCACCATGGTACGAGCCGCCGGGCTGGTAGGCCTTGTTGCCCGTCACATCGTAGACTTTGCCCTTGAATGGCGACTTGAGCAGTCCGCGGCCCAGTCACGCAGTAGAGAGACTTACTTTGATGGCCACATAGCACTTGCCACCGTCGACTCCTAGCCATTATAGCAACGCCAGTTAGCTAGGAGAAAGAAGCCAGCATGGTGAAAGGCGCATGTACCGTTAGCCTTGGCCAAGTCCTGGAGCGAGATGGGGTCACTCTTGGGAGGATCCAGCTGTACGGGCACTTTGGGTTCAAACTTGCCAGTCATGATGCTGGAAGGGAGCGTCTGGAGCGTACAAAGATGTGAAAAGCCTCATAAAAGGTCCCGCGTCCAACCGGGTAAGCGCCAAATGTTTGGCCTCGGTCTCGCCTGCTGCTTCGCGCTGCCCCACCATCGCTGCCCCACCATCGCTGCCCCACCACCGTTGTCCCACTATTGATTCCCCGCCAAAATCGCCGGTTGCGCACGGGCCACAGGGCCTCTCAAGACCCACAATTCCATTCTCAGAAGCTTTCGCCTTTTGACGACAGCGACTACAAGCAGCTTCATCCACACGTACAATGGCCGGCTCTGCAGGCGCGTCGCTGAGACTGCTCCAGCAGTCATGTCTGCGCCATGGCTTGTCATCACCTCGTCTTGGCCTACGCTGGACTCATCCCACACTGGCGGCTGCTGTGGCTCCTGGCTATTTACAGAGGCGACATGAATCGTCAGCCAAGGAGCCAGCGTCGCCCAAAGATTCAGCCAAGCGGCCAGAAAACATGAACCCAGAGCCCAAATACACCTTCCGCCAAGCTGTAGGAATCACCTTTGTCAACAGTTTCCGAAATCTGGGCATAGCTCTCAGCCCGCGCGGCATACGCTCCGCCTACAACGACTTGCCCGTCGTGACGAGTCTGCTGCTCATTGCGTGAGGTTTTTCTCCTTTTCATGGCAACAAAACCGTCTACTGACCGCATCTGCAAGCCTCTTGGCCACTTTTGGCATCGGAGCCTACGCTCTACACTCTTATATGAGCTTCTTCTATGGCCCCAACTTTAGCCAATTCCCCGACCCCGTTGCAAATACCCTGCGCCGCGCCATCTACTGCACAAACATCAAGCCCGATCCCGAACTTGCGCTGCGCTACTACAAAAAGGCTATGCAACAGTGCATCGACTTGGATCTAGACCCCTTTTCTGACCCAGTCCTCGGAATCCGTATGTATGTTGCTCAGTGGCTAGAATCCATACACAACTTCAAGCTCGCCATTGATGTTCTTGAATCAGTCCTTCAAGACTGCAAAAAATGGGTAGCCGTCATGGAACAGTCGAATCAGGAAGGAAAAGTGGATGATAGAGGGCGGCTGGTGCAGCCTGATTCGGAGCCCGTCCCCGTTGGAAAGGCTTCTGACGACACGCCCCCGCCAGAGACTCTTTGGAGAAAACGAGAGCGTCTGTTGGCCAAAGCCATTGGCACCAGCGTCAAGTTGGGCGCATTATATGCCGACGAGCACGTCATGGAACCCGAAAAGTCGCACCTTCATCTTGTATGGGCGGTGGAAACGGCTCTCAAAGAATTTCAGCGACGTCATGTTCAAGGCCCCAAACCGGGCGAAGAAGCTTGGTTGACTCCCCAGGAGTTGGGTGGAGCGATGGAATCGCTTGCGCACAACTATGAGCGCAGATCGCAGTTTCATCTAGCTATTCCTCTCTTGATGCAAGCTCTGCGCCTTTGCGACAGCCCCTGCCACCGAGCTGTCATCATGAACAATCTTTCAGCTGTCTTTGCGCAGCAACCCATATTCTCTCCTGCCCAACCCCCCTCCGCGTCTTCCACTATCGAGGGGCTGGTGGAAACGGCTGTACCAACGTCGCGCAAAGAATGCTTCGAATCTGCCGAGAATTGGGCTCAAAACGCCCTAGACCATGCTCAGGATGTCACAGGCGAGGAAAGAACGGCCGAGTGCGATGAGGCCTGCGCCGTCGCCATGTGCAATTTGGCTGATGTGGCGGCTATGCTGGGCAAACCCGACGTGGCGCGCGCCAAATATCGAGAATGCATCGAGATGAGTAGCAAGATGGACTTCAAACAGGGTGTCAAGCACGCCCAGGAGGGACTTGCCAAGCTCACATCCACCCCTGTGACCAAAGTCTAGCTTAGGCATTGCTGTCGCAGCATAGTCTGGTAGTCGAGAAAGCCTGTGAAGCGCATTTGTACAAAACCGAGCAACTTTATGATTGCTCTGCTTTGGTATCGGGTCTTTGCGTAGCAGAATATTTTCAGCAATGACAATGGTGTTGGCGAGGGGGAATAAAAGTACTAGGCCAGACAGTGAGCGGGAGAACACAAACAGTTCAAAGAAACATTTTTTCGCACATATGTGTGCCACTGACAAGCCAACTTTGCCCTTTTGCCATTCGAAAGCCTGTACGGCACTGTGTTGGCACAAGAACGGATCGATATAAATATTATTTTTTTGAGAGAGAAAGCGCAAATCCATCACAAACACACATCAAGGAGCTAAGAATAATAGAATACGAAGCCACGGTAGCAGTTTGCAACTCCAGTTTTGATTCGAAGCAGGCCGGCATAGATCGATGCAGAACAGACATCTACCAATCTCCTCATTGCCTCACAATGGCTCGTTTGTCACGCATGATCGATCGTCTTGAGATCCCGATTATGACAGACTTGCATCCTTTTTGGTAGCGAATGCAACTTGGGCGCCCATTGAAACATTCAAAAGGGGCGTCCTCGGGTGACTTTGGGCCAATATATCAACGCACGCCACATATACCTGGCTCCCCTTTGAGTCATGGGGATCAGGGCCCCTCATACCCCCCGAGATTTACATACCCGTGATTTGCTTGTTGCTCAAGCAGCAATTTTCATCATCTACTCTTCATACACGACTAGAGTGAGCCATTTCACTGAATCCATGTGTACTAAACAGTCTCACAGGTCGAGACGGGTGGGGAGAAGGACTTTTGCCCAGAGCCAGAGCCAAAGTCGGACACGGTCAGGACCCATGACAACAAGTAGAACCACCCCAAGAATTGCTTGTTCAGGGGTTTCTCCTCGTCCATGCAACAGTTTCCCCTCTTGCCACTGGGTGTCCCGTGTCTTTCTTTCCCCTCCTTCTTCCACACGCCCCCCCCCCTCCCCCCCCTTCATGAGGAGTGGTTTATGTTTTCAGATTCAGATTCTTATGGCTTTGAACCTTGACTATGAGACCAGTCTAGTTCTCTGCGGCTAAAACAAGGCATCAGGTCTGTTGGTGATCATCTCACTTCTCACTTCTCAGGTCAAGCTCCTGACGGGGGGGGCATCCGAAACCAGGAAGTAGGCCCGAGCATGTCATCTCCCTAGATGAGCTTCAGTTCTAGGCCTTGGGGGAGGCTTTTGGCGACGATCCATGGCTTAAGCGCCGTCTGGCATGTCTCCGATTGTTGGTCCCAATGTTGAGTGAAGCTGGTGCCCTTGCTCGATGGTGAGGGGGGCTGGGGAGGGGGATCATGTTTGCAAAGAGCAGATGTTGAGGTTCACTTGTGCCTTGCATGTCGCCTACGCATGACATATGCAGGTCAACATGAAGAACGCGTGTTTCCTTGTTGCCATCACGACGAATCGTACTTGCCAACAGTTGACCGGCTAATACTGTCAAATTGTTTGATAAATATAGCTCTAGAGTCTAGACTGAAGGAATCTAAATACAGATGCCAATCACTGTGTGTATCTCTGGTCAAGTTACTTGCGTATACCTTGAAATCTAATCTCATTCTCTTGTGAAAGCTCTCTCCATGTTATCTAGAGCCTCAACAGCGCCGCCACAATGGGGTGAGACTTGCTTAGCGCCTGTGCCCACGATCTGCGAAGGACGCTTAGTCTATATGAGCGCCGAGTACCCACGAGGCATCCATGGAGGGGAACGTATTTGTCTCTCCCACGAACATGGCCAGTTCCTTCATATGTATCACTTGTTAATGCGTGTGCGAGTAAACAAAGACAGCTCCAACGCGCTGGCCCCCTCGGTGTCGTCTCTCATACCATTTTTGTGATACTAGGCAGACGAATGATGATGCCCTATATGCATTATTTGCCCCCCCGTAATTGACAAGAAAAAATGGTCAGAGGGTGAGGCCCCTATTCGGTCGTGAAATCTATGAAATAAACAGGGACTCTAATGCCCTCTTATCCATTTCGACACTGGCCACATGGGCAAGAGATTCACGCCACACATTTTTGCGTCGCAGGGCCTACTGGGGACTGGGTCCAGTGTCTTTGACACGCCCTCCCTGTTCTTGTTTTTTTCGCCTCTTCTAACTGCACAAGGAGAGTTTACATCATCACTTTTGCTGTATTAACGAATCCATTCAGCTCCATGTCTCCACCTAAGCGCAAAAATAGAGGAAAACTCCGAGGTCAGTCATTCCCTTGTAATTGTTTTTGAGGCCATGGTGGCAGAACAAGAATAATGGAATGCAAACTTTGTCACTTGTTGGCTGAGAAGATCGGAGGAGACACATATATCGTACGAAATTTCCGTACTGTGGACGAGACACCCATGACGCTGATTATCCACAGCCACCTTTGACTGACTTGGTGAGACTTGATGCGGACGCCAGAAGGACACGCAATGCAAATGTAGCAGCCAAGTCAACATTACCCCAAGAATAGAAAAGACTGGCCTCTCCAGCGTCTAATATCGCGACCAAGCACGTTGCTAGGAAGCATATACACGCCAACTCTAAAAGTGGACGAGTGCGCCATACCTCGACCTCTATTAAAGTCCCAGAACCTTTGACGGACGGCAGCAATATGGCAGCCATTCAGCCCCTAAGCCAATATACCCACGCCCCGATTGAGTTTTGGAATACTTGGGGTCGGTCCGTAGTTGGGAATTACTCACGCGATGTGGCCATGTTTGATGATTATTCTTCTCCGGTAGGTGGCCATTCTTCCGTCTTGAGTTGACTCTCGTAAAAGCCTAGACTCTGCTGATATTCTTTTTCTGTTTTCAGGTCATCGACTTGCCTACATGCCCCCAACACGGCATTCCTTGGGAAATCCCACATGGCTGTACAGCTGGCAACCCAAGTGGCGAATCGGCTCAAGGCGACACTCCTGTCCATGAAGCATCTAGACACGACGAGTTAGCGACTAACAATGACGACGGCCATGAAGTATCCCCTAGTGAGACTTCTTCCCAAGCCGCTGGCCATACTCGTCGTCGGGAAGGCCGGTACGCCAGAGCTACTCCCAGTATAATCAATGTACGACGAGCAGTTTCTCATGTCGAGAATCCCTCCTGATGACGGAGGATCGACGAGTTGCCAAGGCTGGAGAATTAAAGGGCCGAAACTGACAGCGTCTCTTTGCTAGCGTCGAAGAGCCCAAAACAGAGCTTCACAGCGAGCGTATAGAGAACGAAAGGAGCAACGCATACGCGACCTCGAAGAAGCACTAGCCGCCTCGGAAAATCGCATTTTCCAACTCGTGGCGATGAATCGGGCCCTGCGAAGTCAAAATCAACTAGGCTCAATGCCAAATGATCAAATATCGATGCCAGACCCCCAAATTTCATGTCCCACCTGTCAAGACTCGGACCAAGCCCGATTTGGCCACCAATGGGGCAATATCGCATCTCAAAACCCCAATATTAATGTCTACATGGCGGATACGGCTCACAAGCAACCATTTTCACCAAGTGTCACCGCACCGCAAAACGCCAGCTCAGCGGATCAAATCCGTCACTTGCATGGCTTGGGAGGGTTCATATCCTGACTCCCCCATACTGCTAATCAATCAAATTAAAGTCTTGGCGATTTACGCACAAGACTATGCGCATTTGCATCGATATTGCCTGTTTGGTGCTGCCAGGATGCCGGCTACAGCCATACGAGGCGCATTCTCTATACGAGTATTTTTTGAGTTCGTCCATTTATACCTTCTTCGACACAATGCAGCTTTTAGGTTTGGGTATTATGAGGCGCGTCAAGTTCCACATTGCGGGCTTGAAACGATGAGCGTTGAGCGTTGGTTTAGAAGACATCGTAGATGTCGACACAGGTCCATGATACCTATTGATGCTAGCTTTTACATTTTGAAAACAACCCACATCATCATTTCAAGTCTTCTGAGCTCAAGCTCAACAACCTGAATGTATAAATATAAGCAAGTCTCACATCTCCCAAACTCCCAACGACCAGCTCAGCAACCGTGAAAAAAGAAGCAAAAATTTCCCCATGCCCTTACGCCGTCTTTTGGCGCTTGGTATCGGTGCCGTCTGCCGCAGTGGCCATGGCTGGACCGTTGCCAATGTTTGTCGCAACGTCGGCCAACGGCGGACGCGCCGCATTCGTATTACCAGAGTCGCCTGTCAAAGGCCTCTTCATAGATGGTGGCTTGTAGGCTCCTCTGTTTGCAAGAGGGCTTGGAGGCCCACCTGGCACGCCTATTCGTCGAGTGTGGTCAAGCGACGGGTTCACAACATTTCCTCGTGCGCCGTTTGCTGATTGGCGGAGCGGAGTAAAGGCGCCAGAATCTCCGCCTACATTTCCAGATGATTGACTGTTGGAGGGCGCAGCGTGTTGCCGATTTCTTGTTACTGGCCTTGAAGAGGAGTGGTCGATCCCAGGTGTTTTTCTAATAGACGGGCTTTCCGCCTTGGGGTTGAAAAGTTGCCGTTGGGGGCTAGCAAGCTGACCAGCATTGCTCTCTTCCAACTTTATATTGACGGATCTGGCTGAAAAGAAGGAAACGGGCTCAGAAACGTTGCCAGTTTGCTGCGGCGCCGGTCGTGGCAGAGGCTGAGCCATACTGTTGGGGCCTTCTCGGCCCTGAGCGTCGTGGTTAGTTGCTGACGTTCGATTTGGAGCATTTGGTCCTTGTAGCGGCCGGCCGATGCTACCTGTCGATGCAGTGCGACTGAGTTGCCGGTTCGTGGCTTGCTGATTGGTGCTGGCCTTGTCATTGGGACCTTGGGCTGGACCTAGGTTGGGCAGCGTGACTTCATCTGGATGACCGTCCCCTGGGACGCAAAAGTCGGCCTCATCGAGCTCTATGACTCTTCAGCCTCGATATCATGAAACGCATCCGACGAGAGCATACCTCCAAGATAGTCTTCAAACGACTCGGATGGCTCGGCCTGGAGAGCAATAGCTGTGGCGTTGCTCGCTGCTTCAAGCTTGACCAAGTCCTTCTTCACAAAATCAGCGTGCCGGTGAAGATTGTACTCGTCAAACTTCTTGACTGGCTGCGCCTTGACCTTGGTAACTTGTTTGACGTATCCTTGGTCGTATATGCAGTTACCCAGCACATTGCCAAAGCTCCGCAGAGCACGCTTCAATCCGTCCGTAGTGCCCTCCTTTTTCGCCTTTTCAAACGCCATGGCCTTTCCCCTTGCATTTTCTATTGATCCGTAGCCAATGTCTTCGTGGTATGTACCGTCTCGCAAGGTGACTCGGACAATAACAGAAAGGCCAATGCTGACGCGCTGTGTCTGTGGATTCTCATCGGCAAAGTCGACCTGGATATTTTGAATGGATGACGACCAGCCGTTGAAGCCAAAAACCTCGTTGGCTAGACCGATGCATTTTTCTGCCGTCAGATAATGAACTCTGGAGCCGCCCGGACCAGCCCTGGATGATATATACTCGGGCCCTAATTGCTTGTCAAGCTTGGACGATATGGTTGCGATTTCCTTGGCCGTCCATTCTGATATGCGAGGTTTGGCCTCTTCAAAGGGGTTCATCCATGGTGTGTGTTGTTGGCCTGGTCTGAAGCTCTTGACTATCAGCAACGCGTCTCCCAAAAAGACATAGGCAAGACGCGCAAGAAGTAACCCTTACGCAGGCATGGTGAACAACTAGACCTGTAAAATGAACATTGAAAGCATGTTAAAAGCGGATATCCAGAGGCACGTTCCAGTATAAGCCACTAGATAAATGCTCGACGCTTCGTGCAAATTTGGTTGTTGATGCTTGGTCAATTATGATGCCAACTGCTATTTATTCGAGTCGCGTCTTCGCTGCTTGCCCGAGAATGAGGCGAGTCGGCACGTGATCAGCTCTAAATGCTTGTTGTCACCGCAGTAGCAGCAGTAGCAGCTACCCTATACTATAACTATTAATTTTTAAAGGCTCTATTCGAGCCTTCCACTTCTGTCATAACGTAATATTTATTAACATGCCAACCTAACAAACCTTGAGGTGGAGCCAAATTTGTTTACCTACCTAATCTGACCTAGGCTACATTGCCTCCTAGATGGCTCGCCTCCACATCGTGGCGACAATGCATCCGGAAAATAAAGGCTAAAAACGGCGGTGATAATAGATAAAATACCCAAATTTTTGTATGACTTTACCTTGGCAAATACGAGCAGGATTCTCGACATTTAGGATTAATGTCTATTCGCTACCAAAATAATACGTACATCCCTACGTGTAATGGAGACCTACCTACGCGGCCCGATCCTAAATTCTATGAGAACAATGATAATGAACAAGGCTGTCACTGCCAGACTGTATTTATTGGGCAGGAGAATTACCGACTTGACCACTGTAAGAGAATATACACAAAAAGAGAGATAGCCACGGATACATGGCGGACCTGCTTCCCCGTCCATTGCTAACGTGGCTTGAGAAACCCAGCCAAATAAAGGAAAACGCCGGCCGTCCCAGCCGCGCATATAGAAAGTGAGCGCCCCTGTCTATGCTGCCATTGATGAGAAGGAAAAGCCGTCATGAGTGTCGTCAAAGGTCTGATATCTCGACAAAAAGTCAGACGTATAAGGGATGCCCGCATAGACATAAGCGCGAGCTTTCTAGGCTTTACCACGGACCCACTCGGACGGGAGAGCCATATGTGCCTGAAATGAGTTGGTTAATGACTGAGTTTTGCTGATCCGCCGAAGTGGCCGGTTGTCCTGAAGCCATCCAGCCAACATTGTTAGCCAGGGCTGACATTGCTGCTGTCAAACGACCGCCAGACTGTTGATTATGCCTAGATATAGTCTCGTCCCAGCCGCAAGTATGCAAGTTGATGCCACCGCCTCTTTTTCCTGCTTCATTAATGGCTAGGGCCCATGCTTTTGAGATTTCTTCATAGGCATGGTCTTTATGATGGCGATACGCCAGCGGCTCCCAGTCTGGTAATTCGTGTATGAGCTTGGTGGCCCCGTCAAGAAATTGAAACGACTTGGAGGGTAGGATTTCATTTGGTGGTAGGAACTGTGCGACAAAGTCGAATAAGGCATCGATGAGAGCTATAAGCGATTCTTTGACGCGGCAATATGTGTATTCAGGACTCGTTTCGCCGTAAGGAATGGCGGCTTTGAGTTTGTTCTGATAGCCATGTAGGACCTCGAGGACGGATGCCACAGAAGGCCGAGGCGCTTGAGCAACAACTTCCTGGCCAACTTCGGGATGACGTTGGCAGATACGCTCCAAGACTGTCCGCAGCTGGTCGACATCGAGCGTCTCGAGGAGCCGAGGGAGGGTAAATTGTCGACCATAGACATCGCACGGCCGTATCTTTTTGGCTGGGCGAACAAGAGCTCTTGCGCTGACAGCAGGAGAGCTCATGGGAGACATGGTTTCATCGCCATCGTCGTCGGCTTTCCGCTTGCGACTCGTCATGCTGGATATGGGAGACACTGAGAGAGCAAAGTGAGCGCCTTGTGTCGAGTTGGATTGAGTGGCAGCACGCCGGAAGCCAGTACATACCCGAGCGTTGAGGAGATCTGCGATGGTTGTCCTGCTGACGATGGAATGCAGGCGGTTGCGGCGACATCAGACAGACGTTCATGATTTCGAGATGAGAAGGAAAAGCTGGAGCGATCGGGCACGAAATCGTCCACAGCACCACTGCAGACTACAGCGGTGCCAAAAGCCGACGCCCTCCAGTCAAGGATGGAGTGCCAATGGTATACACAGGATGCGTCTGGAGTGACTGGCTGCAGTCACAGGAGATGGCGATGGGCAAATGCAAGTCGATATGCCAAATGCATGCATGAATGGACAAGGAAAGCTGTAGCGACAACTGGCAGTCGGCAAGGCGGCAAAACAAGGACAATGGACGCTGGGCTCTCGAGACGTATCCGGCTGGTGGTGGGTGAGGAGGGGAGTTGTTGGCTTGCTGGGCATGAGAAAAGAGGTCCAAGTTTTGGGCGCAGGAATTGGATTCGTCGCTCCGCTGCACTAACAAGATACAACAGGATACTACATTAGCTCCTTTGCACGTGACGCTGACTGGCTTGTGTCTAGTCGCTGCTTTTTTCAGCTGCTTGCCTTTATCTGTCTCGACTTGAACAAGGGATGAACCATTAACATCGCTTTGTCTGGCCCACCTGGGGCTTGCGACGCCCGCAGCCTGTGATTTTCTTTTGCAAGGCCCTACCTAGCCAGATAAAGTCACGTTGAAACCCCGTGCGTCCCCGCGAAAACATTAGCATGCAAGTTGCATGTTAGCGAGTTGGAATTCCGGCTTAAGTCAAGAGTCGCCGACCACGTCCATGCCGTGTCCTCCTAGCTAATGCAATGTTACAACTTTGTTTTGGCCAGCAATGAATTTCTTGCATGAGCTTTGGATACACTGCAGCTCGGAATCGTGGACGTCTACTTGCATCTTCGGCAATTCAACATGGCAGTGCTTTCTGTGTAGGGTAGCCATGCCTAAAAAGGGCTTATCTTATCCGTGTCTGTGATTGATGAGCCTTTGAGACCAAAAATTTCCAGCTGTTTTGGCAAAGTAGCACAGTCGACTGAAGTGGACTTTGGCGCCAGACAGCAGCTTCCAATGACTGCCAAGCAAAGGGACTCAGTCGAGCCTGAGGCTGACACGCATGCGGCATCGACAAAGCGCAAGGCTGTCGTGCAAGAAATCCAAGTCGACTTGTCGGCCCCAGAACCTCCGTCCAAGAGAGCCAGGCGCGCATTAAAAAAGGGCAAATCGCTTGATGCCAAAAAGCAAGACAGCGACGACGACGACGACGATAACCAACAAGACGATCGAGACGATGCAGACAAGTCTAAGCCCCGATCAGAACACGGTGTCTGGATCGGCAACCTGCCATTCATGGTGACTGCTCCTGACCTTCGAAAATGGCTTGTCGATAATTCGGGAGGCGTCATCACGGACGAGTCAATAACGCGCATCAAAATGCCCATGTCAAAAATTGCTGCTCAAGACAGGAGCCAGAAGCCCTCCAACAAGGGCTTTGCCTATATCGACTTTGAGGACGCCAGCCACAAACTTGCCGCTATAGCCCTGACAGAAACGCCCTTTGGCGGCCGGCAGCTTCTCATCAAGGACTCCAAATCATTTGAGGGTCGTCCCGCAAAGGCAAAAGAGCAAGCAGGTGGTGCCGTGGGCTCTAATGGCAAATCTCAAGTCAGCGATGCGCATGCTAGTCCCAAGATTTTTGTCGGCAACATGAGCTTCAAAACAACCCAGGACGATTTGACTCGACACTTTGAAAAGTGTGGAGAAATACAATGGGCAAAACTGGCTACTTTTGAGGACTCTGGAAAATGCAAAGGCTACGGCTGGGTAACATTTAAGGAGTCGGAAGCTGCAGCGTGGGCTGTCAAGGGCTTCGTCAAAATTAAAGAGGAAATCGAAACAGAACAAGACTTTGACGGTGACCAAGATATAGGAAAAGACGAAGTTGAGGAAAAGAAGTTCAAGATGAGGAAATGGTGGGTCAATAGATTGCTAGGAAGGGAGCTCAAAATCGAGTTGGCCGAAGACGACCAGACCCGGTATAAGAAGAGATTTGGCAAAGGAAGCAGCAATCGACAAGGCATAGACAGGCGGACTCACGGTGAGCACAACGCTAGACACCGAGGCGATGATGAAGACGCAAAGGCATCACAGCAGACAAAAGAGCAGACGACGAGGCCAGCCGTTAAAAAAGGATATGACATAGATGTCGCCAGACGAACGGGTGGGCTAGTCAAGCACACCGGCACCAAGGCTACCTTTGACGACTAGCCATGGCAAGCATCGTCTAGACGATTTGCTCTTGATATTTGCTGCCATCTGCAACATTTGCAGTATTCATGTTTCCTCAGAGCCTTTGACAGAGCTGAATTGCCAACCAAGAGTCGCCGAGTTACAAGATTGAAGAAGTTCCATGAGGCGCATTGCAAAGCACAGACAGTGTCCGTGGGCAGTTGTGCCAACAGTCGGACCGCTAAGGCGTCGGTGCCCAAGAAAGGAAGAGCTGTTCCATGGCTGGAGCATGGCTAGATGCGTAGGGATTGCTCCCTTGACCAAGCGCCATGAAATAAGTTGAGATGAAAGACCACATCAGCCCAAGTTTGGCAAATGTCAACATTGGATGCGCGTCGCTCTTCTTTTGTAGCTTCCTCATCTCATCGCATCCATTTAAAACTTCTGGAGTCGCTGCTACATCTTTACATCTTTTACAGATGACGTCTGGAGAGACAATCATGGCATAACATATTCGCACAGGCGCCCCATGCACCAAAAAAAATGGTTCAGCAATTACGCCACAACGGTGGAAAGATTTATTCCTAACATATAACTGTCAAGTATTACAAGACATATTGTCTAGACTCTGAGTATACTCGAAACCAATACTGAGCCAATCACCAAGACTCATCTAATTGTTCAACGCAATGGGGTATCGTAGCCGCTGTTGAAAATGGCACCTCGCCGTCTTTTTCATACTTGCTCAAAGAGAATGGTCATCTTTGCTTACTGGCCACGTCCGCGACCTCGACTGCGACCTCGGCCCCGGCCTCTCCCACGCCCTCCTCGTCCCCCGCGATTGCCATACGCACCACGTCCGGATGCTTGACCTGAGTCCCAGCTATGCGCGTTTCCACCAGACTGCGAATAACTTGCAGGAGGATCCAGAGGCCTTGCTCCACGTGGCTGTAAATTGAAGCGTATGGGCGCTTGACCTTGTGAGGGCGCTTGGGGGCGAGCAGCAGAGGCCCAAGACTGGGAAGCTGAAGGACCCCGTGCGGAAACGTGTGAAGATCCTGCTGCTGGCTTTGATGTGAACAAAGGACATTGATCGTCCGATTCATCGTCACTAGAGATGTAGTATTTGATCGTGTTGGGGCGTGAGGGCCGACCCAAGCCCTTGAACCCACGAGCATCCTTATCAGCCCGTGTCTTTGAATTCTTGTAATGAGTTGCCTCAATACCAGGCACACCGCATTCTGGATCGAGATATTGCGAATAATGGGTATACGACCATACTGTGATGGCCGGAGTGAGTCTCAAGGCACAGTCATATAAATAATGATCGCGCGAGGCGCAGATTGCGCAAGAAACGGGCAACTGCTCAACCTTTTTGATGGTACTAGCCTCGGGACGATACGATCTGCACACTTCAGGACACTCGCTATCCAAGTGGTTGCGAGACTCGCAAAAGGCACATGGCATACTTTCCTCTATGGCCGGCTTCGACTTGTCATTGGCACAAGCGTGGGCATCGTGGCCAAGTTGCAGACAAGAGGTACACCTTGCCTTGGTCGGACAGCAAAATTCCCAATGACCCCCGTCACAAAATCTGCAGGCCGACTGTGGGCAAGCAGCGGCCAGATGACTTTCTTGGCCGCAGAGAATGCAGACCTTTGATGGATCGCTGGCGCTGGGAAAGTACTTGAGCTGCTGGGCATGCTCTTGGCTGCCGGTTGGGGCCGGCGGTCTTGTCATCGGGGCTTCCGACCTTGGTGAAGCGGCAGCAGAAGTGGCCGCTTTTGCCGACTCGGCTGCCTGAACTTGTAGCCCACTGACACGCTCATGTGCGCTCTGATGCTCGACCGCAGGCTGGGTGCTATTTTGAGCATGATCCTTGCGTAAGGACGCGAGTTGGCTCTTGAGCTGTCCTGTTTTCTGACATTGTCTGGCTGCCTGTTTGCTCTTCTGTCTTTTGTTCATCCTGATGCCGCTGAGCTTGTCGAGATAGTACTCGAAAGCAGTCATGGAAAGATTGGGAGTGATGGCGTATTGGGTCTCCAGGTTATTGATGAAGAAGACACGTACCCAGTTGGTGAAGCGGTTGGGCCAAGAATCGCCCTGAAGCTCTGCAAAGGCGGGTATTTTGAAGCGAGCGCCTTGCTTGCTGGTCCAGTAAGTAGGGATGACGGGCATCATGACACCAGCCTGAGATGCGTCTCCAGTCGACGCGTTGCCCTCCATGTCGGATTCAGACGAGCTTTTGCGTCGTCGACCCATCGAGGCTGTACTTTGATACTCCGAGCTCTGCACCTCTCCTTCCTCAGACACCTGGAGCTTGACTGAGTCAGAGCCAGTGCGAGGCCTCTTGACATGACGCGGGTTGCTCGCTGAAGAGCTGCTGCCGGTTCGTTTGCGTCTCGAGGGAAGCGACTCTTGATCGCTTGAATCAATGACTATGATCTGGCCGGGATGGTCTGTCGAGGCCATGGTGCACTAGGGCCCGAGACGCTGCAAGAACAAGTGGCACCGTCAATCGCGCGGCAACAAAAGAGACTTTACCAGTGCAATGGTTGAGCACCTACGAAGCCATTGTCCAGATTTTACTCACGGTCAGGTCGTTGGGAGGAGGGCAGACAATATCTCGAGTGGTGTCGCGGCGAGCATGGCATTCCCAGAATTACTACTAGTAGTAGCCTTGCAAGCCGGTCCAAGATGCAAACGAGCGGCTAGCACAATGCGCAAGATTCGCCGAGGCTTAGCCGGGTACGCGACTTGTGGCCTGGCGGCTGTTGGGGCCTGGGATTTTGCAACAAGGATTGCAATCTACTCTTGGTCGACTGATCAAGCTGCGGACCAATCAGTGTGCTAAAGATAGAACAAGCAAATGGAAACAGGATTGATGTGCTCAAGTCATTTCCATAGGCCCGTCTTTGCAGTGCGGCTGTTGAGATGCTGGGCAGATTTGCCACTGGCTCAGGCTTGCCAAGGGGCGCCCTCGGTCGGGAGAAAAAAGTTCCTCGACACAATAAGGCTCGACATATAGTCGCACCTTTAGCTTTGCATGCCGCGCGCCGAGGATTTCCAGGCACCTAGCTCAGGTACTTGTCAGGGCCTGCGCCCAAAGTATCCTGTGGACCACACGCGCCGAGTGGATACATCAAGGGCCCTTTTGTGCCAGGTCGCCCCAGCCGCTGTTTGTGCAGTACTTGGCCATGCGGGCGCTGCGCGCTGAGACCCCTACACTAGTGAGCGCCTTCCAACAGCCGAGCTGCCAGTCTCAACCTGGAGTCCATCCATGGAACGGGACCTCGCCATCCTCCATTTTCCTCTGTTACTATTACTACTCAACACGACATCTCTTCCGCCACGCCAAACGTCGACTTCCTGCATCGGCCTGCTCCTTCTACTCTCGCCGCCCGCCCCCGCGCCTCGAGTACCCGCCCGAAGCCTCAAACCTTTCCTTTTCCTCCCCCTTGTGCCATTCCTCGCCGAGCCTCAACAGCTTGGGGCCCTTGTCTCTCGCTTACCACCATCTTCAGCAACAGCAGCTTCATCTCTGTCTTGATATTCTTTGGCCTTTGAATAGGCCCTCTTTGCTTCGCGCCGTCTGACAAGCCGATAATTTTGTTTTGGCTGCCGCTCGGCCTTGTTCCTCGTCTGAACCCCAAGTAGACTTTGCTTTAGCCGTCGTCGACTGCTCTTTCCAGCCCCCCCTTTTTTTCTCGTCTTGCTGCGTCACCAGTCGTGTCTTGGGTGACATTGATGACGTTTGCCAACAGGCTGGCGATAGGTCTGCCTCCAGGCGTTTGTTGCAGGAACTTTTAGTTGTTAGCTTGTCCTTTGCTCGAGCCTCGTGGACAGTCGTCGACTGCTACATCGTGTCGCCTCGTCAGAGGAACAGCGTCAAGAATCATTTCGTCGGGGAAACCAGCCTCGACTTCTATAGGATCCCCGCAAATACCGCCAAACTGTCTTCCCCAATTCTCCTCCAGCGCACCGTCTCCTACGACGCGGGCACCAAGCCACCTCCGCGTCGAGGGAGCATCTATCTCGACATGGCAGACCGCGATAATACTTCTCGTCGGAGAAGATCGAGTAGCATCCTTCAGGTTTACCATGAGCCGCCAGAGACACTGGAACAAATCAGCGATCAGGCCTCTCTGCCCAATCTCAATGCCAATTGGACCAATGCTAAAGGTATTTGGCTGACGCTGCTCATCATGCGCCACAACGACACTAGGCATTTTGCTGACGCTGAAGCACAGGGGCATGGACCATTCATATCGTCTTGATTGCCTGCTTGAAAATCTTCTACGACGTTATTCCCGGCGTCTCACAGGAGACCTCATGGACTCTCACAAACATGACGTACATGTTTGGCTCCTATCTCATGTTTCATTACGTCCGCGGCGTTCCCTTTGAGTTCAACAGCGGCGCTTTTGACAATCTCAACATGTGGGAGCAGATTGACAACGGAGCTCAATACACCCCTACAAAGAAGTTTCTACTCAGCGTACCCATTGTGCTCTTTCTTTTAAGCACCCACTACACCCATTACGACCTGGCATACTTCATCATCAATTTTCTGGCTGTGCTGGGCGTTATCATTCCCAAGTTGCCCTTTGTGTGTCCTTACTCCGCGGCCATGTCATAGCGCAAGACAAGCTAACTATATGCCTAGAGCCACCGTATGCGGTTCGGACTCTTCTCGGGTCCGCCCGAGGCTTGAGATGCTGGCGAATTCTTTTGCAAGGGCGTTCGGGGCGGTCATGGCTTATTCTTTAACTTTTCGAGTGAGAGGGGCAGCAGCTGAGAGCAAGAGATGACTACAAACATGTAAAGACAATACATTGCGTACCAAGGCTTGGGAGGTCGATGTCAGGGGCACATGCGTCAATAGGCGTCTTCTGGTACGTGAAAAAAAAGATTTGTGTTGCCCAAGACCCTTTTGTCCCAGTTTTGAACTCGACTGCGTCTTCTTATTACAAGCCTAGGCTCGGTTTCTCTCGGAACCAGCACTTTTCACGATGGCATGCTGGATGTGTTGAATGCATCTTTGAGTCGTCCATGAAAAGCCGACGGCTGAGCCTTGGCAGCCGTCTTTGTTTGAAGCCTGAGTTTGCTCAAGACTTTGGCCGAGCGCGCCCGCCAATCACAAGTGTCAGAAAGCTTGTTGGTGGTCTGGCTGCAAAAGTCGCAAGACACAACTGGTCGAGGCTATTTTACACTCGCAAGTTGCATTCAAGCTGAAGACTTGCCCTCATTCTTGGACTGCTCCCGTCTCCGACTGAATCAAGGGGAGATGAGTGTAGGTATAAAAGAAACCTTTGCTCAGTTCAGTTCCCCCCTCCCCCTCCCCCTCCCCCCCCCCTCTTTCCCCCCTTTCTCTCCTGTCTTGCAGATAATGTGGTGAGCGACTCGTTTCTTGGCTTGTCCGTAATTTGAAACTCTTGTTTTGCACTTGTCAACTTCTGTTGGCTTAGCCAACGTAGCTGCTGCTTCTTTCTCGCGAGCTACAATGTACGTCAAGAAGCTGGCCCTTGTGGCCATGCTAAACAGCGTTGCCAACGCCGAGCTTGTCAGAGGCAACAAACAGCTCAATGACGATACTTCTTTGAACTCCATGACAACCCTCTCGACGTTGATGACACGAGCCAAAGAGTCCAACCTGCCCGAGACTGGTGAGATACAAGTGGGCGATTTGGACATCACTTCTCGCCAAGACGCTGGGGAATTTATCAAAACGCTAGATTCGCCACTGGAAACGACCATGGCCACCATGTCAAAAGCTCCGAGACAAGGCGGAATTGGACACGATGAAGCTTGGATATCACGGCAACTTTCAAAGCCTTCTGAGTCTTGTGACTGCACGCCGACCGCTTCGTCCCCTGGCTCATTAGCATCTGCTACTAATCATGGTTGGGATCACATCATTATGATCAGGAATGCCGTGGCACGCAAGTTGGGGATGCAGCCGAAGGACCAAGTTCTGGATCGCCGCCAAGAAACCGGGCGTGGCAAATGTCATGAATTCAATTGCTGTGAATGCCCAAGCAACCCAGCTGTCGGCACTCATGTCGCTAGTCCCTCACCCACGGAAATGCCCGCCACTCAGTCGCAGGCTGCTCTACCAACCAGCAAGGGTTTTCATCCTCAAGCTCAAAGCCCTCAAGGCAACAGGGCTGGTAATATGCTGCCCGATTATGGTGATACGTCTCGGCAGCCGAGAATACAGTCAAACAGGCCACTGCCTTCAGCTGAAAGTCAAGCTCCGGTTGCCTCCGAAAGCCCTCAGCACAGCCAACCAGTCGAAAGTCCCCAACAGCCTCGAAAGGAACCAAGCAATACTGTACAGAAAGGACCTGAAGCGGAACAGACGCACCCTGTGAAGAAGCCTGACAGCGATGCTGGGGGTCGCGGCCATCCACAGCCACATCCATCGGCTGCCCCAAAAGCTAAGGCCCCATATTCGGCACCGGCCCCGTCTCAGACTCCCACACCCACTGGGGGGATGCAGCAACAACCAAAATACCCACCCAAACCTAGTAGCAATACGGGCCATGAGCAGCCATATCCCTCGGCTCAGAATCCAAGCCCCAAAGAGTCTTATCCGCCTGAGGGCAAGCAGAGTTACCCGCCGCAGCCGTCACAAAGTGACACAACTCAACATAAAACACACAAACCACATAAACCGCATAAGCCGCATAAACCACATAAACCACATAAGCCGCATAAACCACATAAACCGCATAAACCGCATAAGCCACATGATTGGGAAAGCCAGAAGCCCCAAGAGCCAAGCCCACAGGCTCCATGTCAGGCACCTCAACCGTCAAATACTCCGGACCACAAAGGTCATGAAGAACATACAAAACCATACCCTTCGACAACTGAAGATTCATACCAGCCTCCGTCTTCGCCGCACGCTCCTGCTGAAGAGCCTTCGCAATATCAAGGGTATCCAACTCGGCAACAAAGTGTAGGACCTGATGGACATCCTCAAGATCATCCATCGGCTGCTCCAAAGGCGACTCCAAGCGTCGAGGAGCAGCATTCTCCCTTGGTTCCTCAGTCTAGCGAAGGTGGTGGTCAATTCCCCGAGCCCCCAAAACAGACCCCAGCTGTCGAGGAGCAGCACCAGTCTTATTCTCCTTTGGCTCCTCAGCCCAGCGAGGACGGTGGCCAATTTCCAGAGCCTCCACATGGCAATTTACAGCAACCCTCCCCTTCTCCCTTGGCTGTTCAAGGCTGCAGAGGTGGTGTCCTGTCCCCAGAGGCTTCTGTGGGCCATTATAGGTACTCAGACACGCCAGACAACCAGGTAAAAAATCATGGCCATCCTCAACTTCATCCCGCGGCCTCCCCGACGTCGAGTGCCAGCCCCGGTATTAAGGACGAGCATCCACAGCATTCACCAATGGTTCATGAGCCTAGCTCTCATGTTGAAGAGCAACAGCCTTCATCCGCCGCTCCATCTCCCACTCCTCACAAAGACCCCATCACGGGTGGTGTTGGTCAAGATCATGCAGTGCCTCCATCTTCTCAGCCAGTAGTCTCTAGAAGACCTTGCTCTGCCAACCGTCCTCAGGCTCCGTCCGAGGATAACACAGGCCAAGATAAACATAGACCAAAACCTGCTTGCCAGAAGAAAGACAAGGACACAACGAGGCCGTGTTCTAGAAACAGGCCCGCCTCATCAGTGCCATCTGGTACCATTCATGAAACACCCTCGCCTCCACAGACAAGTGAGAGAACATGTGGCAAAGGCTCTCGGGATCCTTCTAAAGGTGGCCTAGCTGAGGAGAGACAAAAACCAGCCACCTCAGAAACTCATGTTGAGACTCAAAGCAGCCTTGTATCTTCTACATCTGTGGCACCGCAACCTTCTGCGAAAACTGAAGCCAAACAGTTGCCTTCCACATCAGTCGCTTCAGCTCCAGCTGCTTTGGCGAAAGCTGATGGTAGCCCTGATCCCTCGATACAACATGCACCAGCTCTGCAGCCCTACATGGAACCCGAGGCTAGTCCCTTGCAGGCTCCATCGATAGCCCCAGCCCCAGCTTCAACTCCAGATGGCTCAGCTAAAGCTGATGGTAACCCTGATCCCTCGATACAACATGCACCAGCTTTGCAGCCCTACATGGAACCAGAGGCTAGTCCCTTGCAGGCTCCATCGATAGCCCCAGCCCCAGCTTCAACTCCAGATGGCTCAGCTAAAGCTGATGGTAACCCTGATCCCTCAATACAACATGCACCAGCTTTGCAGCCCTATATGGAACCTGAGGCCAGCCTTGCTCACTCTTCATCGGTGGCTCCATCTTCGGATCCCTCGGCCAAAGCTGATGGAAGTTCTGATCCTTCCACGTCACTCGCACCGGTCTTGGAGCCTTCTATGAAATCAGAGGCCAGTGCATTGCATTCCTCATCACAATTTCCATCTCCAGATGCTTCAGCCAAAGCCGATGGTAATCCTGCGCCTTCAGCGACAGTGGCACCAGTCCTACAGCCTTATATGGAAGAGGAGGCTAGCCCGTTGCATTCTCCATCAGAAGTGCCACCTCCTGATGATTCAGCTAAAGCTGATGGTAATCCTGCCCCTTCAACATCAGCTGCTCAGACTCCTGCGCCAACTGTTGAGACTGACCCCAGCTCTGCGCTTTCAACATCGATGGCTCCGCTTCATGAGCCAATTATTAAGGCTAAGCCTAGTCCTCTTGCCTCAACATCAGCTACTCCGGCTCCCATACCAACGGTTGAAGCTGAGCCCAGTTCTTCGCGTTTAACATCAGTCGCTCCAACCATGGATGATTCAGCTAAAGCTGATGGTAATCCTGCGCCTTCTGCCCCACGAACTTCTATTGAGGCCGAAGTCCGTCCTTCGCCTTCACCTTCAATCACCGCAACAGTAGATGGTTCAGGTAAAGCTGACGGTAATCCTGCGCCTTCTACATCTGCTGCTCCACAAACCTCTGTTGAAGTCGAGGCTAGTCCCCTGCCCCCTTCGTCAGTCGCTCTGGAGCCTGAGCCTGAGGATCGGGCTGAGGAGCCTCATTGGTCCTCTAATATTCCATCGACTCCCTCGGATAGCTCTCCTGCAACGATAGTTATCCCAGGGTCTCCTGCAGAAACTGATGGTCGCGATTTGACATCTCAACTCATTATCCCCGAACCCCAGACGGAAATTGCGACTAAGCCTTTGCCATCTATTGCACCAATGGAGCCGCATCCTGTTGAAAGCCCCAAGGACCCTAGCGATGGCGGTATAGGTGAAGACCGGATTGAGCCAGTTCCTCATCCTTCCATGACTGAATTGGAGCCGGTTCCTCACGAGACCCCAAAGGATCCCAGCGAGGGTGGCATAGACCAGAGTCAGATTGTGCCACCAAGTCCTGAGCATCTATCGCCAATCCATGACGAGGACAGCACAATTACTATTTCTCCAGTTGCTTCAATGGAACCGATTGCCCATGACGGCATAGATGAGCATGGCGTCGAGCCGGTTTCTCCAGAGCCATCTGTCGATGTTGAAACGAGCCTACCATGGTCCCCGGTTGATTCCGAAGTTGATAGCCCAGCTCCTGTCGTTATCTCGCTCCACCCTCCTCATAGTGAAGAAACAAGCCAGCCTTTTATTCCAGAGCCTGTCATTCCTGAACCAGCTCTTCCGGAGCTCATCACTTCACTTCAGCCACCACATGCTGAAGAGACTGAACATTTAATTGTTCCGGAGCCTTCTATTGAACCTGTTCTCCCAGCCCCTATAATCTCAGTTCAGCCACCACATGTCGAGGAGACGAGCCAACCAGTGGTTCACGAGCCTTTTATGGATTCTGCGCCAGCTCCTGTCTCGATTATAATACCGCACAGTGAAGAGACGAGCCAGCCAGTTGCTCACAGGCCCCGGATTGACGCGGCGCCAGTCGTCCCAGCTCCTGTCATATCAGTTATACTGCCACATACCGAGGAGACTAGCACGTTGATTATTTCACAGCCCTCTGTTGAGACTGTGTTTGTCGAGCCATGGACGCCGTCTGACTGGACAGACGATTCGCCAGCCCTTAGGGCTCCATTTGGTTCAGTTCAGCCGCATCCAAGTCAAGAGGGAGAGACTGTCAAGACCATTTTTGTCATTCCTGCCATGGATACTGGAGTTGCCAAGCCTTGGATTCCACTTGACTCTGAGATTGGTCCACCGGCTCCGCCAAGTCCTGTCGTATCACCTCTTCCGCTCTTCAGCCCAGGGGACCAAGAAAGCAAACCTTGGGTTCCATTGCGCCCTGATATTGATGCACCAGCTCCGCCAATTCCTGTTGTATCACCCCTACCGCTTTCTGGTCCAGAAGTGGGAGAAGGCAAGCCAATTTCTCCAGTGCCCTTTGCTGATGCTGAGGCCCAGACGCCTTGGATAGAGATTGAGCTCGAGGATGGTGCACCTGCCTCTGAACCCTCTATTGTCTCCATGGACCCTTTTCCTTTTCCTTTGGAGGAGGAAGTTGTCCATGTGCCGGCACGAAAAGAGGAGGAAGTTGTCCAGGTGCCGATACGAGAAGAGAAAAGCCCAGTTGTTCTTGAACCCTCTGTCAAGACTGAAATCGTTACTCCTCTGCCTTTGACGCCTCTTGGCCCCACGACCGATGTCCCTGCCGCTATGCCGTCTGATATTGCAGCTGAGCCACATGATGAACCAGCCTCGCATTACCCAGAATATGTGGACCAAGAAGCGGTCCATTCGGGTCCCTCGACTATTACCATTAGACTTCAAGAGACAGTTACTGTGAGCTCTTTGCCTTCAAACATGACGCAGGCAGCGCTCAATACGACGTCGGCGACAGCCTCGAGCATAGTGGTGTATCAGAATGGCACTAGCATCAGAATAGCCGTTGAACCAACAGAAATGGCTAGAGATGAGGATACAAGCCTGGCGTCTCCCAGCGCTACGACTGCCAAGTCTTCGTCTTTGACTCCAACTCAGAAACCGGAGCAGGCTCCAGAGCCGACTGAACCAGGCCAAGCACCAGGAAGCGAAGACTCGAGTCCTCCTCCGCACGATCCTGACATCTTCTACGATGTTGATAGCTACTCATCTGACGCAGCCATGACGAGGGCAAAGGCTCTTGGAACCTACGGCACTACTTTGCTTCCAAGTCTGATGGCTAGTCTGACCCTTGTTCACGTCATGTTCTAAAATGGCCATGGTGGCCACAAGTAGCAAGACGGGAACCGGCGCATGAATGAACAGGCATCGCGTCAATTTGAAAAGGCATGCAGGTGCTCCTTCCATATATCTTTTTTTTCCTGTTTAAAAGTGGCATAATGCAGAATCAGATACTGCTCTTGTTATGACATGGAAATGCAAATGTTTAGACCAGGGCGAGAATGTAGTAGTAATGGTAAAATTAATTACACTCTAGAATAGACTAGGTATTCCAGATAAATCCATGATGGTGACAAGGACCCTCTCAAGGGCAGGTCGGATGCTGCGGCAGCCAAAAGCATCCATGTGGTGTTAAAGAGGCGAGACACGTGTAGATGTGCCAAGCTAGCCGGAAGCCATGGCCGTGGGAGTACCATGGCGTGGCTCCATTCCACCAATCCCAGGGTATTCAACATCCGAATCTGGCTATATTCGAGACAATCGAGGCGGCCAGCGAATGCATAAAATATGGATGCGCCATTGTGTACGAGGCGTGAATTGTACTCTAATGACAAAAAGGCCAAGTCTGTTTGCAGAGAAAAAAAAAGGGAAAAAAAAGGGAAAAAAAGGGGGGAAAAAGGAAAAAAAAGAAAAAGAGAGCAAAGAGTTGAAAGTATTTGGTTTTGACATCTCCACTCATGGTGATTCCAGAGAGACAACATTTTTCTTTAACGCTTGGTGCGAGGGTATGCTTTCTAGAAGGACATTTCCGATTCTAGTTTGCATTAATTAATCTCTGCCGAAAAGTAGTCGGGAGAAACAAGTTTTTTTCCCCTTTTTTTTCTGACACGCACACACAGTTCTCTCTCTCTGGCTGTTAGTCTTCTATTTGTAAATGCCCTTGCCTTGGGTATCTTCAACCCTTGGCCCCGGTACATAGACATTGAAATAAGATTTCCTACATAAAAGAGGCCTCTTTTACTCGTAAAAGTCATGTACGCTGCAGGGATTCACACAATGCAATGCAACTGGGAGACAAGCTAGCAGCAAAAGAGAATTCAACACGGCGCCCAACGTCACAAAAGAAGAAATGCCACTCAAGGCTCTCTTGTATCGAGCGTGGCAGAGTAAACGCAAAATGGCAGCTGTGGAGCCTGGTTATTGGCAAGTCCGTACCACGTTTCAGTTTTACGGAGTGGTTTGGCCTAATTAGTCGGTTTCTTGACACGCAAATCAGGGATCAAGGCAGACTAGGATGGAGTTGTCGGAGGCATCCAGCAACGGCCCAGGCAAGAGTTTTACTAGGCCGTGGTCCTTGTTGCCAATATTTCCAGGATTATTAGGGTTTTCACCACAGTAACCATGCACCAAGGGAGGAAATGAAAAAGGCACAGTAAATGATTGAAAATCACGGCAATCATGTTTTTTTTTAAAATCAGTAAGAAAAGACGTGAGCGATCAGAGTCAATTAAGGCGCCTTCCCATGATTGTGTGCACTGCTTCAATGCAGCAATTTTGCCAAGGTGGTATACTTGCGTTAAAGAGACGGGATAGGAATAACAGTGGTATAGAGCACATGAGCTGAAAAAAAAAGACAATTAGAGGCACAGCATTGTTTCGCATCAGTAGTGCCCGTTGTCCCAGGAACTAGGGTGTCTGACCGTCAAGGTGCAATTTCCTGGCAATTATACTAGCTTCCCCACATGCATCAAAATTAATGCCTGGCCATGCAGAGGACAAGGACAATGGAAGCCCAAGGCAAAACAGAGATTTGTCTTTAGCGGCGCTGCCAGAATGGGCGGCGCGTGACGGGAGTGGTTTCGGTCCACGTCTCCTTGTTGTGTGTTGTGCGACGCTTGCTTGAGCGTCTCACACAGCACGTGGCAAAGACAATGGCTGAAGCCAGGAGGGTGCAAATGGCAGAGACGAGCATGAGCCAGATGCCCGAGCTCCAGCGGGCCCGGCTGCGGCCGTTCTTGTTGACGTCGTGCTTGACGATGCTGAAGAGGACAAAGTCGCAAATCATGGCAATGAGGGTGGTGAGGAAGGCCAGGGCGGCAAAGATGGCGGCGAGAAAAGAGCCCAGCATGCCGGCGGCGAGGCAGAGGAGCAGGGCGATGAAGCACAAAAAGGTGGCAATGGGATGCAGCACCATGATGCGGGTGAGCAGCTTGGCGCTGCGTTCAGCGCCTTTGCTGAATCTGGAGCCGTCGATGCTCGACATGACGGCAGCAGGGTTGTAGCCGATGCGCGAGTGGGAGCACTGATCCGAGTCGCTGTGCGGGAGCGTCAGTATCGAGTCATGATGAGGAGCGACAAGTCGGCTTACCGAAGGCCGCGATGGCAGTAGCCAAAGGTGCCAAAGGTGACTTGGGTGCCAGGAACCGTGTTGCCCAGATGGACACGCATAATGGCTCGCTTGTTGACGACAGGCGCAGTCACGTCGACAACGATGAGCAGCACCAGGGACACAAGCAGCAGGGCTGTGCCAATGTGGTGGATAAAGGTGCCGACACCCATGATGAAGGGTTGGATGCAGTGGACAAGATGGAAAAAGAGGCAATCAACAGAGACTAGATCAACAAGAGACAAGAGAGGATGGAAAGCGGGCGGGGAGGGTGCGATTTGTATCTGTAAGTCGAGGCGTGTGGCTCATCAACAGCTTCTCGACTGGGATGCACACGACGTCATGGGCCTGCTGGCTGCTGTAACGCCGGCGGCCCAAAGCAGGTCCACGGCCCCTGGGGGGTTTGAACCTGACGGGCTGAGGTGTGCAGGGATGGCGCGTGGTGAGGCCGCCTGAAAAAAGGGCCCATAGAGCCGTCATGCATGATTGTTGTGGCAGCGTTGCCGAGCTCTACCACTGGACATGGGCCTAGTCTGCCGCAGCCGTGTTTCCGGAAGCTGTCTTGGCAGCGCAGAGTATTATTTGTGGGCAAGTATTTGCCGTGGCACTCGTGGTGGCGGCACTCGTGATGCAAGTCGTCGTCGTCTTGTCTCCTTGGCTGTGCAATTAGTAGTAGTTGTAGCAGGTGGCACGTGACAGCATCACGGCACGTCGTCGGGCGCCTGCGACGCCATTTTGCTTGGCAGCCAGCTCTTGAGCCGCAGACGCTGCATCTTGGGGTTTGGACGAGGAACAATGCCCTTTTCAAAGAACCAGTGCTGCAGCCCCTGGGCCGCCGTTGTCTGGGGCAGCGACCGACTCAGCAGAGACGCAGTGCGGGTCCTCTGCTTGGCGTACTCTTTTGGCCACGAGTGATGTAGAGGCGACCCCGCCATGGCATATTCGTGGGCATAGTCGGGGGCAGGGAAGATTTCAAGCCTAAAGCTGTGCTTGTCGGCTGAATCGTCCCTCTCCGCCTCTTGGTCCCCGTGCTCCTTGGGCCGCCCGGGATGCAGCACGTCTGCCACGTACAAGTCGGCCGTCTGGTGGCTGGGCAGCGATATCGAGTACGTCAGGGGACTCTTGTGCACCAGCACCTTGGCCGTTGTCTCGTCGCGCGTGATGCACAGGAAGCTGGATTGGTAGCCCTGTTGCAGGCCGCGTTAGCCACTCCAGGGTAGCCCACTTGCATAGCAAAGGGCATGTACCGGCGCCAGTTTGAAAAAGTCGACGCGGCCATGCTGCTCCAGCACCTGCAGGACAGACCGTCGCTCAGTCAGTGTAAGGGGTGTGGGAGTGACGAGGATGCTGAGTGAGCGCGTGGCAGCGCGGGACACGCGCGCAGTGGCTGCCATGGAGAGGCTGAGCAAGCGAGCAAGCGAGCTGTTTGTTGCTGCTAGTAGTACTAGTAGTATCGAGTTTGCCACAAGAGAAGCCAAATCGCGGGGTTGAGGTCTGCAGGCACCTTACCTGCCTTGCTTGTGATTGGCCAGCGCCATATTTGCCAGAACAAACACCAAAAAGTTTAAAAAAAAAATCACACCAACCACTTCAAAGGCACCATGAGCTCAGAAAACACAAAGGCATTTAATTACCATAGACACGACTCGACAAACCATCAGCACCATCTCCCCTACTTACTCTCGAGCTCACTCTACCAACACTCGCCCTCTAGCAAAACATTGAAATCGTTAAAGACTCGTCAACAAGTCGACAAAGCATTAATAAACCATCTACTCCTCCACCTCTCCGAGCTCACTCTACCAACACTTGCGACTCTTGGAAAGCACCAACATCATCAAAGACTCCTTGACAAGTCGACAAAGCATCAACAACCATCTCCCCTACCTCCTCTCGAGCTCACTCTACCAACACTCGCCCTCTAGCAAAACATTGAAATCGTTAAAGACTCGTCAACAAGTCGACAAAACATCAATAAACCATCTACTCCTCCACCTCTCCGAGCTCACTCTACCAACACTTGCCCTCTAGCAAAACATTGAAATCGTTAAAGACTCCTTGACAAGTCGACAAGCCATCAACAACCATCTCCCCCACCTCCTCTCGAGCTCACTCCATCGGCACGCGCGACGCTCCGCACAAGGCGCCTCTGCCTCGCCATGACAACTCCCACGCCCATCAAACACGCCCCTTCTCAGCAGGGCCGCACTCCCTCGCAGCTGCCCGTCGCCACCCCGCCCGTCTCGACGCCCTTTTCCAACGCGGCACAGCATGCAGCCTTTTCGCCTCGAGGGCCCAAGTCGTCGCCCCAGCAGGTCAAAAAGTCGCCTGCCACGTCGAACCTCATGGGCCAGGCCTCCATGGGCGCCGCCTTCAACTTTGACAGCCCCTCGACTGTTGCTGCCATGGGCGCCCTGGGCATGGGAGCTGCCTTTGACATGAGCCTCGACAATGTTGGCCTGGGCGCTCCCCCGAGCGGAGAGGACGATATAGTCAAGCGGCTGGATGCCGTCACTTCAATTTTGCAGGTTGGCCGTGTTGCCGCGGTTGTTTTGCAAATGGTGAGCTAACTCGAGCCACAGACCAAGGGCTACGTGAGCACGGCCAGTCTGGAGCGTCTTGCCCAGCGTCTTGGACTGGAACTGCTGTCGGAGGAACGCATAGCAGCTGGCGGCCGCAAAACAACAACGCTCGCCATTGCCGGCTCTGCCATTGCCCTTGAAATCGTGCTCGAGAACAATATTGTCCTCAGCTCTTCTCTCAGCTACCACGGCTCTGCCGCCTCGGTGTCAAGACACATTGATGCTGCCAGCCGCATCCTGGCCAAGAATCTCCAGCTGGCGCCCGACCAAAGCCCCCTGACCAAGACGCTTGACAGCTTCGCCACCAACTTTGAGCGCCTCGCAATGCTGGACAAGCTGAGCATTCTCCCCGCTCTCGACTGCCACGAAGCCTTGGCCGGCATGTACGACTGTCTGGAGAGGATCTATAACTGGAACATGGCCCAGATGCGCCACCATGCAGCCAATGCTAGCAAGTCCTCAGACTACATGCAGAATCTCGTCATGTGTGCTGGATACGGCGTCCCCGTGATGCATGCTCGCGACCGCGTTGGCTTGGCCTTGCAGTACTGGAAAGAGTTGCGCTTTCTGCCCCCCAATCCAAACACTGCCTCGTATGCCGAGCAGCACGAAAAGATATGGTCGCTTCTCATTGCCTGTGCGCCTCTGAGCGATCTCTCGGTCCCGCCCGTCAGAGTGTCGGACAACTGGATCGCCAAGGATGCCTTTGAGCAGCCGTCGGCTATAGCACCAGCTGCCGGCCTTCTCTCGCCTCTTGCCTGGCTCAATCCGCCCGACGTCTCGCTGCCACAGTCTGAGGACAAGGACTCTGCAATGAACCTGCTGCAGCCCGACTTGTCCACCACCATGGTGCCCCGTGTCATGTTTACTGCAACCTTTGATCCGCCCATGATTCTTCCGCAAAACGAGTGGTCTCGCCTCTTCTTCTCGGCCGGCGTCTCTCCCCCCAATATGCAGCTCAATAGCAGAGGCACTCCTCCCACCTATGATGGCCTCTTTTTTCCCATCCCCGTCGACACCAAGGTTGATCCCAGCGAGCCTCGAAGCCTGTCGCGCCAACGCCTGGTGCGCACCTTTGACCACTCGTCGCAAAACGTCTGCACTTACCACATAAATACGCTCTATATTTACAAGCCCATCTACTCGCAAGTCGTGTCCGAAATTCCCTTTTCTCACCCGCGCCAGCTCATGGAGATGCTCCCTGTTCTCCGCCAGTACGCCTTTTTGTCGCGTCTGTTGGACAAGAGCTTTGGCTCCGGCACTTCTAAGCCGCCGTCCGCCGTCACTGCCCCTGGCGACATTGCAAACAAGTTGAAGCTTGGAAGTCACAACGAGGAAACTGCCGCCGAATTCATGAAGCGCGTCTTGAAGCCAGAAGAATCCTCTCCCAATCCTTCAGCCCAGGAACGAGGTCCCATATCTAGAGTCGATGCCATTCTCTGGGTCCATCCTTCGCCGCATATACACGTGGTACTGCCCGCTGTCAACCCGACGCTCCATGTCACGTTGAGGATCCTCGAAGGCGGCAGTGTTGAGATTCTTGACGAAAATATCACGGGCAAAAACATTACCAAGGCCAAATTGGGCAGGGCGCTCGAACTGTTGGAAGACTTGAACAAATGGGTTGAGTGGATCTGGGTGCATCTTTGAGTCGTGCAACTTTTCTAGTTGCCATGGAGTTGAGAAGGGCTTTTTTTTTCGGCGTTTGTACAAGATACCCCATGAACTCGCTCGCCTCTGCCACAGGATGGGATTTATGTAACGATAAAAGTGCTGGGTCAGCGATGGGACATAATAAAGCGTCAAATAAACTATCTAGAAATAGGCAAATTTGAATCTCCAATTGCCATGTATCACTATGAGGTGACTATGCAGTAAATCCATTCGCTCAGAGTGATTGGTAAACAATGCTTTGGGAATCGTGTATGCAGACGTGAGACCTTTTTTGTATCCGATACCCCTTCGCTTCTATGCAGTCAAGAAGAAGACAAGAAAAAGACAAGAAAAAGACAAGAAAAAGACAAGAAAAAGACAAGAAAAAGACGAGAAAAAGAAGAAAAGAGCACAAAACTCGCTTATGACATGATGCAAAGAGAAGAAAAAACAAGGACAAAAAAAGAGGCCAATTTGGCCCAAATAAATGGCTGGGGTAGTTGTAGTAAAAGGAGAGAAATTAGATGCTTCCAATCTAAAACACCATCATAGCCACCATGGCGCCAAAGACTGGCAGCAGGCTGATTTGAGCGCGAGAGCTGCTGCTAACAAGCACCATGGTTGAAGTATGCGTGCTGTTACTGTGGCGCGTGCCATTAATGCCGTGGCGCGACGAGCCGCTGCAGGACACGCGAGGAGTAGCGTGTGGCCTCGACACCACTGCAGACGCCTGTGAATGCACAAGAGGCCGGGGCGCGGGAGAAGAAGTGGCAAGCGGCTCGTCAGTGTCTGATACAGGTGCAAGAGCCAAGGGTGAAGAAGAGCATGAATGGCTGGCCGCTTGGCTTGAGCTCAACGAGACAGATGCAGCCTCGAGGCCTACAGCAGTCAGGCTGGTGTCGAGGGTCTGCGTCACCACCTTGCCGACTGCGCAGCTCGTTGCTGTGGGCGCGCAGCTGGTAATTGTATGCTCTCTTGTCACCCTTGTGCTAATGACGCGGTTGGGCGGCCTGACCAGTTTCATAAAGGACGTTTGCGTAGCAGCCACAACTTGCATAGTCACCTGTCCCACTTTACAGCCAGTGACGCTTGGTGCACAGCTAGAAATGGTAATTGTCTTTGTGACTTGCACGCCGACGGCCTTGATGGTACAAGGTGTCTCCACGGGCGCCCTGGCAAGAGTCACTGTAGGCCCAAGGGTCTTTGTGCTTGTTGAAATCTCTGTAGCAATCTGTCCCAGACGGCAATTCTTAACCACTGGCGGACAGCTAGTAATGGTAAAGGTCTTCGTAACCTCAACAGTCACGACATTTCCAACGCTGGCTTCCAACCGCGGCCAAGATGGAGTCTCGGTCAGGGGCGCAGTTTCAGTAGTCACTTGGCCCAAGCGACAGTTGGTGACGGTCGGAGCGCAACTGGTAACCGTGTACGTCCTGGTTGTCTGAGCCTCGTCGACTTTGTTGGCTGCCCAAGTTGAATGTGCCAGATGCTGAGTAGCGGTCTTGGTGCTCGTGTCAGTTTGGGTAATGACTTGGCCCAAGCGACAGTTGACGACGGTCGGAGCGCAACTGGTAACCGTGTACGTCCTTGTTGTCTGAGCCTCGTCCGCTTTGTTGGCTGCCCAAGTTGAATGTGCCAGATGCTGAGTAACAGTCTTGGTGGTCGTGACAACCTGGGTAGTGACTTGACCCAGCCGACACTTGGTAACAGACGGGGCACAGCTGCTAATTGTAAATGTCTTTGTCACCTCGACTGTCAGAGTCTCCACTGCCAAGTCTGGCACAAGACTCGGTCTGCTCATTGACTCGAGAGCCTCCAAGTCTTGGGCCGTCTTTGAAGGCGACAAGAGGCCATGGTCCACTGGCAAACTCGCGGTAGTCTGAGTGGCTTTAGAGCCCACTAGTCTTGTCGCATTTCCATTTCCAGAGCTCCTTGAAATTGCGTGACTTTCCATATAACCATGCAAAGTTGGAGAAGGGCTAGGCGCAGTCAGGGATTGAGCATGAACAGTGACAGTTGAGTCGGAGAGACGAGTGGCGGATTGTTCGTTGTTGGCTGCATCCAGGAGAGTAGGAGTTGCAGAGCCACTAGCTTCTTTGGATTGGTGAGCTTGCTCAATAGTTGACCCTAAAGAAGAAGAGGCAATTTTGGCAGCTTCAGATTCATCGGCTTGTCCAATACGAGATATTTGAGATGAACCCAAGCTTGTCCAAGAGTTGAGGTGCGAAGCGTGCCCCGGCCTTTTGAGGTAATCGCCCACGGACAATTGAGTCTCAAGAGACTGGGTTGACGTTGGCGATTTCGCCGGCAATTGATCATTAGCAGTGGGTGTGAGCAGAAGCTCAGCCCCTAGAGAGCTGGGAGTCCAACGAGCCTTTGAAGAAAGACTAGAAGCCGGCGAGTATACACCAGGATCCACAGAGGTGTTTGCTTTTGATGCGGATACAGTCATGACTGGGCGACTCTTTAAGCCATCAATCGTTGATGCGGGAAATCCTGAGTGGCCAGACGAATCTAAGCTGGAAGCAGAAGCGGTAGGGAGAGCAAATTGACTTTCAAATCCTGAAGATGTCGCATCATTCTTTCCCCTAGTCTGGTATTCGGAAATGCTGAAACTCTCATCTCTCCCATCCTCTGACGAGCTGCTAGCAGGAGGCAGGTTGTTTGAACTCGTGGGAAAAGCGTCTATTGTACCAGAAGATGCAGATTTGGAAGAGCCTAAAGTAACGCTAGCATCATTGGTCAAAGTGCTACTGGGTCCAGAGAAAGCGCCGTCGTGGGAGTTTGGCGTGGTATTCGAGCCCGAAAAGAAGCCGCCTAGTGTACTCCAAGGTGCATTCTTGAAAGAATCTGAAGTGACGCTAGGGCCTTCACTCAAAACGTTGCTAGGTCGAGACAAAGTGCTCTCACGGGAACCTGAGTTGTCTGATCCGGGGAAGAAACCGCTAGGCGCATTAGAAGGCCAAGATGCACTTTTGAAAGAATCTGAAGTGATGCTAGGGTCTTCACTCAAAGCGTTACTGGGTCCAGATAAAGTGCTGTCACGGGAACCTGAGTTGTCTGATCCCGGAAAGGAACCGCTGGGCGCATTAGAAGGCCAAGGTGCATTATTGAAAGAATCCGAAGTGACGCTAGGGCCTTCTCTCAAACCGTGGCTAGCTCTAGATAAAGTGCTGTCGCGGGTACCTGAGTTGTCTGGTCCCAGGAAGAAATCGCTGGGCGCATTAGTAGGCATAGACTTGAAAGATTCTATAGCGACGCTGGAATCATGATTCAAGATGTCATTAGATCCAGTGGAAGAGCTTCTTAAAGTGGACAGGGTTTCCGAGGCCGAGACAAACCCAACCAATGTACCAGAGGACGTAGAATCGAAAGATTCCAAAGTGGCGCTGGAAATGTCCTTCAAGGTGAGACTGGGCCCAGCGTACGAACTGACAACAGCTGAAAGAGTAGGCATTGTCGGGCTGAGAGATGAAGGCCTAGAGGAGACGGTATGACCGTGGCTATCTTTTTCGAGAGTTCCATAAAGCTCAGAGATAGCTGGAGAACCAGATGGGGCAGACAAGTTTGGTCGTCCAGAGAGGCTTGATTGCAGTGTACCACTTGACACAATTGGAGATTTACCTAGTAATCCTTCAGGTTCCTTGGATGAAGGAGCTTGGTTTTCAAACATGCCAGAGACAAGAGGCTGATCAGGATTCGACGAAGAAGTAACCCCTAGTGCCAAACTAATGTCAGGCCTTGCAGAAGGCTCTGAGCCCAGGTAGGCAGAGGAACTTTTCGAAGCTCTTTCATGGCAAGGCATGGAAGAACTAGTAACAGCAGGCTCCTCTAGAAACTCACCATTAACCACAGACGCAGATTGAGTTGTAGCCGATGACGAGATGGCGTTACCCGAGAGAACAGGCTCCGTAGCGCCAAAGGGGACACCAGCCGTATTCTTCGGAATACCAGAAGGCATAACAGAGCTTGAGGTCAAAGAGACTTGAGCCGGTGATACAATTGGTACACCAGCTGAAGTTCCCTGAGGCATTCCCGAAGATCCATGAGACCCGAGAGAAGATCCAGCACTAAGAGAAGCACCTGCAATTTTGGTTTCTGTTAAGGCTCTAGTTTCCGAGTCGGACTTTGACTTATTATCAAATGGTTTCTCGTATGAATCAGAAGGCTCAGGCTGGCGGACAGCGCTTGTAGTAGCAGTAAAAGCCTTGGATTTGCTCAAGATTGCAAATGTGGCGTGTCTAGAAGACGCAACGGACTCTCTATCTGATGCAGTCGCAGGTGGAATGATAGAATCCAGAATTGAAGATGAAAATGACTCATTATCCCTGATATTAGAAGATTTCAGTGTAGTAGTCGTAGGCGTATCAGATACAGCTGTCTCTTTAGATGCAAAGGGATTGGTATTGGTTGAAATAGTCATCTTGACTTCATTGACAACAACAGAAGATAGGGAGCTAGACTTTTGAGGCTTGGCGATAGACAGTTTGGATCTTGAGGTACTTGGCAGGACTGCTTCTGAGACAGTATGTGATATAGAACCAGAGCGTCGGGGCTCGTGCTCACCGAGAGGCAAGTTGGATTCTGGGGAAGTTGGCAGGGCTGTTTCTGAAACAATAGGTCTCGATGAGAAATACGGCATAGTAGAATGTCCAGCCGAATTATTGCTCGACGCTGAGGACTCGAGTTGACGGCCAATCCCCAAGGTTGGTTTATTGGCCTTTTCTTCGATACCAGATATTGAAGAAATGCTAGTCATGACAGGAAGCTGGTTCGTTAAAGTGGTGGGACCTGTCTGGTGGGACTGTGCCGTTTCATCTTGTTCGAGAATAGACTGGTGACCTTGACTCGAGTCTTCAGGTTCTGAAAAGAAAACAGAGCCAGTAGCATGCGCGGGTAGAAGGGTGCTGGAAGGGTACGATGTGAATTTTTGTCGCTCATGGCTCGAGGAATCAGTAGAAACCGTAAATTTTGAGTCCATGTCCCCAGCAATAGGCCTTGATGGTGAGCCTGCCACATGAAGATACTTATTCAGGGTCGAATTGCTAGTCCCTGAAGGTCGGGGATCCAAAGAACTCTGTAGCCGGGTTGTAGGTACGCTTTTCTCTGTGAAAGATTCTGCACCAGTATGGTTCGAAAAGCTTGGAGCGCCAGAAATCTCAACCGGATAAACACTCGAGGTGGTAGAGCGTGATGGGAGATCGGAGTCGTTTAAAGGAATATTTTCGAAAGTGTTCTGAGGCTCGTGTGTCTTCATTGAAGTTGAAATAGAAGGAGAATGAGAGAGACGACCCGACTCCATACTTCTCAAGAGGTCAGAAGATGGAGTTGGTCCCGAGGTGGGGAGAGTTTCGAGAACATAAGGCCCTGCCGTTAAAGAAGTCAAAGGTGTAACAGGTTTAGATGAACGAAAAGAAACCGTGGGAAGAGAAGAGCTAAACACATTATTTGAAAAGGTAAGAGACGCTGGCAAAGAATAATCCGAAGAAAAAGAAGGCGCTGAAAGGGACGGAAGCTTTAAAGATGATTTGTCTTTCGCATCATCAACATAAGGCCTGTTGGAAGGAAAGCCCTGGGACAGTGAATTCAAGCTCGTGATAGGAGACGGAGAAGATGAGCTCTGGTGAGCAAGTGGATAAGAGCTCAAAGAGGAGGTATTTGAGTAGTGAGAGACTTGAGGAGAGGGATCTCGCAGAGGAGAGGATTCTCGGGAAGAAGCAGGATCCCGGAACGAAGAAGGCGGATCGTGAGGAGAATTGGGGCCTTGGGGGAAAGGAGGATCCTGAAAAGAAGAAGAGACACTGTAAGAAGAGGGATCTTGAGGAGGGGAAACGCTGAAGAAAGAAGTAATCTGGGGAGGAGAAGGTTTTCCTGAAGAAGAGGAATCTTGGTGGGAAACATGACTTGTAGGGAAAGTGTTATTTCGGGAAAGGAAAGGACCTTTGGGAGAAGCACTGTGAGGAGGAGAGGAATTTTCAGGGTGAGATGAAGTAACAAGAGAGGGCGGTAAAGAAGAGCTTGCGTGTTCCATTTCCGAAAGAGAAGACCCTTTAGTAAGAAGTTTGGATGCATGAGATGTCGCAATGGGCGGTGAAACGACAGCGTTAGAAGAGTCCGATATCAAAGGCTTTGATAGAGTTATAGTTGGTGAAGGAAATGCGACGCTTGATGAGCCTGAGAAAATTCTGGAAAGAGGAGAGCCGGGGACGAGTACACCAGAGCTAGAGTTTGCGTAGCCAGGAGCTGGGAAAGAGCTCGTGGTAGGAAGCCTTCGAGAAGTGGACTCCAGAGTAGAAGATCCCAGAGCGTAATTTAGAGAAGGCGATGCAAGAGAAGTAGAGGATGAGATGAGAGTATCGGAAGAGAGCGTAGGAAACACCGACGGAGAGTCATGCAAAGAGGGCTCCAAACCGAGAGAACGTATTAAAGTAGAGTTCAGTGGTGAGGAGGGTATTACTCCCAGAGATGTTGAAGTGGGATACCTTGTCGAAGAAGGCTCAAGGGCTGAATGGTTCATGGGCAATGAAGGAGGGAAAGAGGAGTCTGGGTGAAAAGGGCCTCGAGAAGCATCTGAAAGAGAGCTTGACAATGGTAGGGTCCACGAAGAAGATGACCGGAAGGAAGATACTAAAGAGGGCGAGTCTGAATACAAAGATTTTGACGAGGAATGATGAATCCTAAGAGATGTGGCCAACGTAGAGTCCTGTACAGGATGTACCGTGGACTGGGGCGCAAAGGAAGATTCGGATCTGGAGAAGGTCGATGTTCCAGCCGTAAAGGCTGCCACAGAGCCAGCCGATGAACCGGCGACGAAAGACGCGACAGTATCAGACGATGATAAATCGGGCTTGAAAGACGCGCCAGGACCAGGCAAGTCACTAATTACCGAAGAGGCTCTATATGCCGATGATAGTCTGGCTTTATCATCAAAGGTGGAATTCAAGCGGCTCGGCTCGGGAGAGTGAGTTGGCCTTGAAATAATGTCACTCGCCGACACAGGATGCGAGCTTATTGATGTAGACTCCGACTTCAAAGATGCAAGAGACGCAGCAGAAGTGATTGTCTTGAAAGACGAAACTCTGTCCAAAACTGAACCCGTTGATGTGTGGTTGAGTTTTGACAAGTCAGAGCTCCAGGAAGATCCAGGTTGCCAAAAACCGCTTGTTGAAGCAGAATTTGACGTTGGCACAAGGGTTACCTTGGAAGACGAATTATCCGCTGAAACAGACTCCCTCGAAACTGAGGCACTCAATCCTGGTAAACTATGAGCCATAGACGAGCCAGTCTCTCTAGACCAGCTCTCTTGAGAGACGCTATGAGGAAAAACATGGTTTTCGTGAGACTTGGACTCTGGAGAAGAGCTTGAGTCGGAATGAAGACCTGAACTCTGCGATGGCTCGGGCTTGGAAGATAATGAACTATTTTTCTGAGATGACTCCAGTGCTGCAGGAGAGACTGCTGTGGGATACGAGCTGATCTTTGGGGGCAATCCTGGGTTGGACGAGAGGCGATTTTGAGGCAAATTTTCAGACTTGGAAGCGCTTCCCGTGGGATGCGAGCTGATCTTTGGAAGCAATCCTGGTTCAGATGAGAGGCGATCTTGAGGCAAATTCTCAGACTTGGGAGCGCTTTCCGTGGGATTTGAGCTGATGCCCAGAGGTAGCTCCTGCTTAGAAGAAGACTCAACCTTGGGGAAATCATCGGATTTGGTGACGCTAGCTGTAGGATACAAGCTGGTTTTCGGAGGCAATGGACCCTCAGAAGACGAATTGCCTGCTAGAGACTGAAGTCTCGAAGAGCTTACTTGGGTGTAGGAGCTGACTCTATAAGAAGACTCTCCTCTAGACAAGGTTCCGTTTTTAGAACCAGACTTGAAGGTCGCGGAGCTTTCTTGAGGAAAATCGTCGGTCGTCAAAGGCAATTCTCGCTCAAAAGAGGATGTGGTCTTAGGATATGGCTTCAAAGTCGCAGAGCCTGCTTCGGGGTAAGGGATGCTTGTCAAAGGTACTTTTTGTCCAGAAGCTGGGCGGTCGTATTCGACATAGGGCTTCGAAGTGGCAGAGCCTGCTTGCGGAAAGGAGCTGACTGTCGAAGGAAATTGATGTCCAGAAGAGGGCTTGTTCTCAAGGTGAGGCATCGAAGAACCAGATTCTGCTTCAGGGTGAAAGCTGGTCATTGAAGGCAAATCTTGTCCAGAAGAGCGACCATCCTCGAAATGGAGGCTCAAAGTCGCAGAGCCCGCTTGAGAGTGACCGTTGGTTGTCGAAGATAAGTGTTGCCTAGTAGAGGAATCATTTTCAAGACGAGCTTTTGATGTCTCCTTGTCTGCTTTAACGTGAGAGCTACTTGTCGAAGGAGATTCATGCTGCGGAAAAGAACCGTTCTGATAATGGGACTTTGATTTCGAAGAGTCTACTTTGGGGTAGGAAATAACCACCAAAGGTGGTTCTTTCTCAATAGAAGATCCATTTTTAGGACGAGTCTCGGGCTCAAATGGAGAGCTTGTCTTCAAAGGTTGCTTATGCGTGGAAAGGGGATCGGTCATGACATGACTGGCGTTTCCCAAGGAAGATCCCAGATGCAAACCAGAGCTTGCCGTAGGGAATTGCACGGCAGTCTTTGTAGATTCGCCCATCTCAGATAGGCTCTTTGACACAAAGATAGTTTTGACAATAGAGACGGTGCTTATATGCGATAAAGGTTTTGAAGAGTTATCGGCCCTCGAGGCGAATAAAGGTTCTGAAGATGAAGCTAAGTCCGAAGATTGAGTCTCTAACGAATCATGAGATTTTGAAGCGTGCGTTGACAGCGAGCTCGAAGGGAATCTATAAGATCGAGTAGGATTACTTTTGTCAAGTCCATCAGAAGCCGACGACGGCAAAATAGCTTTTTGTGATGGCTCGGAGCCCGCACCAAAAGAATTCCAAGACGCCGTAGGCTTTTGCGCCAAAGAGAACTCTGGTTCAGTCAACACGCCCTCGGTTTTGCGTGATATGCCAGTATCGGAAAGAGGTGTATATCGAGGTAGAGATGACTCCGCAAGCGTATTGTGCTTGTATAAAGACCCTGAGCCATGAAATGAATGCAACTTTGAAATAGTGGAATTGACAGATGTTCCAGAGACACTAGTAATTGAGGGCTTTCGAGTGGGATTCGAAACTCGGTTAAAGCTTGATGTTACACCAACGGGCCTATTTGATGCAAGGCTCGCAGAGGCCTGAAGTGGGTTTGTCGGAAGTGTCAAATAGACAGAAGTTTCCGAGTGGAACTGGATAGTCGAATGACCGGGGCTAGAGGAAGCAGTGGAGTCACCAAGCCCCTTTGTCTCGGATACACAGCCTGATAGGCAACCGGACGGGGCTTGCGAGTTTCTAGAAGCGCCAAGATGTGTCCACGTCGCATTTCGCCTCGGCCCCTCTTGCTGGCTCCAAGCCAAAGTTGTAGAGATGGCTGGGTCAACTGACGCTGGCATGCTCACCCCCTCGCCTGTAATATTTAACCCTGTAGTAACTTTGGGGACACTGGCGTTACCAGGGCTTGCAAGAGTGATATCCGTGACGAAAGTTGCAGAGGCCTGTGCGGAGATGGGCCGTATGGTAACACTTGTCCAACTCGAGCTTTCTGAAGCAAGCTTCTCGCGTGCCATTGTCATGGCCTTGGATCCGGTGGGTTGGTCAGCCTTTGTGCTGGCATTCTTGGGCGGAGTTGGACCCATGCTGCTGATGGAATTTGATCCTGAACTTTCGGAGTGTGCAGAAAGTTTAAGGCTAGTGGATTCATTTGGAGCGATAGGCGAGCCCGAGATCTTTGGCATTCCAGCACTTGTGGAACGGCTAGAACTTCCAGAAATATCATTGCTCAATTGGGCTGAGGCCGAAAATGATGGCATGTCGAGCTTGTAAGAGGAGCTAGCATCTGGCGCGGCAGTCGCTACTTGATCCTCATTGGATTTACCAACACTCAAAGTCGCAAGGATCGAGAGAGGAGTGGCACCAGCATGGTCGCTTGGAACTGGGTCTAAATCTGAAACGTGAGATTCAGTAGATTTGCTGGCATCTTTTGGCGTTTTCGACCCGTCAAGGTTCGACAAAGTTCCATTTGAAAAGACAAAAGGAGCAGAAGGCGAGGCACTCTTCAACGTGGTGGGGCGCGAGCTAGGCAGCGACGCTGCATAAGCAGAAGAGGTTCCCCAGCGGCCCGGTGAATTCGAGCCAGTTGCCTGCGGCTCAAGAGACGCTGAAACCGACGGAAATGTGAATTTCGGATGAGTTGAAGACGCTGGCAAGACCCCAGCGCTTGAATTCCCTGGTACCTCGGCGACTGTATTTACTAGGCTGAGAGAAGACGGCTGAGCGCCTCCAAAGCCGCTCGGTCTGTTCAGTCTTTCAGAGCCGGAAGAATGATCGGTGCTTGAGGAGATTCGGCCATTTTTCGTTATATTCCAAGCGGGCTGAGGGCCTTGAGTAATGGTACTTTGCAAGTCGGTGCTTTGTGTCTTGCTGAATGGTGAAGGCCCAAGAAATCTCATAGTCTTCGTAGCAATTGTGCGGGGGCCTGAAGTTGCGCTTGAGTTTTTGGATCTACTCAACATTGCAGAAGAAATTGCGTCCAAGGAGGAAGAGCTATTTGAGAGTCTCAAACCACTGACAGTGGCATAGCTCGTCGACTGCGAGCCGTGAACACTCGAGCTTGGAGCCACAGAGCCAGGCGCGCTGTAAGCTGTGGAAGCTTTAGCACTGTTCAAGCTGCTCGAGCCTGTAAAACCTGGCACAAAAGGAGAATTATGCGTTCCAGACAGGGGTACTGTTCCAACACTTGTATGATCCAGTTGGCTGCTCATCTTTACCGATCTTGTTGCGTTTCCACGGCTGGCAAATCCAGAACTACTTCCTGTTGGCCAACGGACAAATGAAACAGAAGAAGATGCTGGATTGGAGATGTCAGAGCCCGATTCAGCGCCTGGGAATTCAGGCACAGCCCTTGAACCAGTGGTATTGATGCTAGCTTGAGGCAGACGGTTGAGAGTTGTCCAAGAAGGCGTATTACTTTGATCGATGGCACTTGAGCTGGCGATACTGAAACTCGTTCTCGAAGAATTCAATTTTCCGGGCTGCATGGTGAAGTTGGAGCCGATAGTATCCGGATTTGGAAGTCCTGAATGAGGGAGACTTGGACCGGTTGGCTTGCTAGATCTCCCCTCCGTCACTCCTGCATTACTAAAATCAGTGCTGGTGACAGGCTTGGACGTGATTTGAGCTATCCAAGAACTTGGTGCCGTCGTTGTATCTGACGCAGAAGTGAATGCAGCCGAATCTGTGCGCGTTTTGAAGGCCGTGCGAGAAGTTGCTTCGGTTTCGATACTCGAGCCCAACGCAGAATGCAAGCTCGTTGGCTTCGTCTTGACATCGTCGACAAGGCCGGTAATGTTTCTCAAACTGAAACGCGCGACGCTGGTAGCTGACGATGGGATAGACTCCGTGAAACTAAGCTTCACGCCCTCCGTAGTCATGACACGAATGTTACTGCTGCTTGTCCAAAGGCTTGTGCTATTGGGGCCAGGCAGCAGCGTTGGGAATGCCACTTTATCTGGACTTGCGCTTGTTGGCTTAGAAAATGCAGTTCCAGAAGAGACTTGTTGGCTTCCAGGCATGTGAGATTGAATTGAGTCTGAGTCGGTCATAGTTCTCGAATCATTCAATCCCGAGCTAGTCGGAGCCGTTTGACTATTAGACATAATAAGACTTGCATACCGAGACGCAGAAGAAACTGGCATGTGCGGCCCGGTCGAGTTAGCTGGCTTTAGAAGCGGGGCTTCAGCTGAAGACGTGGGTGCTATTAATTTGTCGGATGGGCTTGGTAATCGAAACTCGTGAGCACTTGAGCTAGTGCCTCCGTTTGAGGTATCGGCAACATTCAAGGTAGGTGAACTACTAGACGAGAAAGTTGAGCTATTGAAGCGGCCCGGATAGAGTACAGACTTGTTTGTAGCACCAAGATGATTAGTGCTCGAACTTCGCGCAGCAGTACCCGGCATGGAACCGTCTTTCGAATTCGTGGAAACGCCGTGCGTCGGCTCCGCGCGAGAAAAGCTTAATCGGTCTGAAGTAACAGGGGCAATGTTATTCGAATGACTGGCATCGCTTCCCTCAAAAGGCTGATGAGAATGAGATGGATTAGGCACAGAAGAAGAATCAGTCACATGTATGCCAACAGATGCTGTAGACTTCATGTCAGCTTGCTTCGACAAGGAAAAGACGGTGCTGGAAATGCTCTCGCTGGGAAGAAAACTCTGGGTTGCATTTGGCGGGAGGGCGGATTCATGGTGCAGAGATTCCATAGCAGTATTGAGTGATGTTTTGGATGAGAGATTACTCGAGGATAATGAAGCTTTCATACTAGTTGACGATTTTATAACGTGTTGCCCACTCGAAGTTGCATACTCGCCTAATGTTGATATCACCATTAAAATTGTAGGTGAGCGGCTAGGATCAGTCAGCCTTGAAGCCCAAGTTTTGCTTGAAGAATTAGTATCAGTCCTATTCGCATTATTAGGATAAGTCTCGAGGTTTGCTGAAGACTTTGCGTTGAATCCCGTAAACGTCGCAGTGCTCTTTGTAGGTAAATCAACGAGTTTTTCACTTGAATCTCGACTGCCATCGGGTGCTGTCAAGGATATCATCAGACTAGAAGTAACCCGGGCAGAGCTCTTGTTGGCCGAGGAAATGCCGTGCTTGGGCAGTAAAGGGGAAGTTTTGGTTGGTTCTTCGCTCATACTGATGTTCTCATGTGAACCTATTTTTGGGACTACAGGGCTCGAGCTCGTCACGATTGTGCTTGCTGGTATTCGTCCAGATCTTGTAAGCGAAGGAAAACCTCTGTCGACGTCACCTTGGCTTGTGGGTAAAGAACTAGCCTTTCCGGTCGAATCGCCTTGCTTGAATGTGTAAGACACTCCTGGAAAGTTGCTTGATATAGAAGAGGCGTGTCGTCCACTTGGGTTCCTGGAGGCTGATGCTGTAGTGCTTATATTCCTCGTTCCAGATGCCGCAATCGTCCTCGTCACGAAGGTTGTAGCAGTGAGATCGGGCGACCAAAAGTTGGAAGATCTCAACAGGCTCGATGTATTCAAGCTACCCATCAGCATTGTCGGATTACTGTTCCAATTTGATGGCCTTCTGAACGAATGGGAGATACTTGTTGGCATTGACGTGAGTGTAAGAGGGCTGCCTCGAGTGGAAGAATCGGCAACTACTCTTAACGTAGGCTTGTCATCATTCCAAGAAGTAGTGACTGGTGGCTTAATCGAAGTAGACAAAGCCCTTGACGAGCTCAGAGCTGTCAATCCGCCTGAGTTGTCGTCCACCAACGATGGAGCAGCCATTCCGAGGCTTTGAGTAGCTGAGGGTCCAGTGCTCATCGAGCTGGAAGATTCCAAACTTGTCCCTCTGTTTGCGCCTTTGCCAAAACTTGTCATAGGCGCAGTAGAAACAGCTGACTTCGAGTCGCTTGAAATGGGGAGAGATGACTGATCCATCTGAGTCGGAGGAACCATTCCCTCTCTAGATGGCTCCGGCAGCGAAGTTGCCGTAGACGAACCTTTCAACAACGTCATAGAGAAAATAGAAGACTTTGCACCAAGAAAAGAGGTCTTTGTCATCTCTTCTACCAACGAAACACTGCTCTCTGGGACAATTAGCTCCTTGCTCGTGCTGTCTCCAGAAGCCGACAGCCAAGTCCGATTACTTGATCTCAAATTCGTGGAATGAGATACAAGTGAAGTTTTGTTAGCCGAAGGTCTCGCAGGTGGCTCAGTTCGAGACAGTGGCACCGAGCTTGTTGGGATAACTGAATGGAGAGTTCCTGGGCTTGCAGACTTATGTAAGTCATCTTCCGGTAGCAAAGACATGTGAGTGAATGCCACGCTCGAGACAGGACCCCGCATTGACACAGATTCGTTTAGCCTCTTCGAAGAAGCCTCCAACACAGGGTTGGCTAAGGGCTCAGTCTGATGGAGCTGAGACGAGGCCAGTGTCGCGGCAGGGACTGGGATAGGGACCCTTTGTGTGGAATTTGTCAGAGATGCCTCCGCTAAGGACTCAGAGTGAGTTGATTCAAGCTTGACTGGCGAGTTATTCGTATTCACGGTTGTCGTCGAAGGCTCAGGCAGGTGATGTTGTGAAGCCTTGGAAAGCAGAGATTGAGCGACAGAGGGCTTTGGGAATGCCCCTGATTTACTACTTTTCAAGGAGTTGGCCCAAGAGGTAGTCGGGAGTGACTGTAGAGACGGCTCAGTATAGTATTCAATCGGGTCAAGCTCTTCAGATGCCATCGTTGAAGTTGGCTTGATCAAAGACTTTGTAATTGGCGCTTCAGCAAAAGATGTTATTGGCAGTGATTCTTTGGAAGCTTTTGCCGAAGGCTTTCCCGTTGTTAGCTTGACAGATGTCGACTGAGCGGAAGAGTGTCTCGAAGTTGAACTCTCCGCAAGTTGATTTGAACCCGTTTCTGACTGAGGCAAGTTCACATATACCTTGGTTGAAGACGGTCCTATCGATGACCCCACGGCAGAGGTTGTCTTTGAAGAGTCGGAACTCGTCGTGGTCGCGAAATGTGCTGAAGAGTTCTTGACTTCAGATCCTTTCTCAAATGTCTGAGATGGTATCTTTGCAGGCAAAGTTGCATTTGAAGACAATTTCAGAGATGTGGAACTCAATTGAACCGCGGACTGTAATGGAGAATTCTTATCTGGAGCCACTGGGTTGGACAATGCTGGTCTGGCCTTTGCTGGGGGCGTAATATCAGAAAACTTTTCAGAGGCTATAGTAGTGCTCGGATTCATGAAAGGCTTTGCTGTGGATGGCTTAGCTTCATGCCCTCCCAAAAAGCTCGTCAGAATGGGTGTCTCCAAGGGCTGGAGTGAAGATGTTTGCGCCATAGACCGTTCTTGAGAAGGATTCAAAGATGCTTTCTCAAAGATTTCCGGTGAAGACTTCGTGGGGAGCTGGTCATTGAGAGATGTATTCAAAGGTCTTTGAAATATTTCAGAGAAAGACGACTGTGTGGGGTGTTCTTGCTGAGAATTTCTTGTCAAAGATGCTTCTTCGGGGAGCTTAGAGAAGTCAGACTTCGCCGGCTGTTGCTCTTCGGTCGACGTCAACATCGACACTTCCTCATAGAACTTGCCAGAAGTGGAAGCGATGGGTCCGGTAACGTTTCTTGCAATAGATGGCTCCATCAAGACCTTGACCAATGATGATTTCATACTTGTTGGCTCTTTATCCTTGTTTCGAGGCAGAGGACTTGACTCGGGCGAAGTCTTCGTCGATGATTCGCTGTCTACAAATGCAGATAAAGATACTGATAAAAACGTCGTTAAGGATGGTTTTTCTAGAGATTCATTGATAGAGAGTGGTGTAGAGAAAGATTCTTTGCTCGGCAGTGGTGCTACCAGTGAGGAATTCGGCATTAAAGAGATCATGGATGAGGACCTCGAAGGCGCAAGCATCGTGGAGGATGGAGGAAACTCTTTCGAGCTCTGGTGATCCGATTTAGTTAGCACTTGCGATTTGAATGACTTTACCTCCCCAAGACTATAGAGTTGTGACTCCAATGCAGGCGCCGCCGTCAATGGATTCGAATAAAACTTTGGCGGCGAAGAAGCAGTCTTTGGCAACGCAGATTTGTTACTTGACGGCTTGGCGGAAGGCTTCGGCTGTAAAGAGAGAGTCTTGGATGAAGTTTTCAATGTTGCGAAATTCTCGGCTGACGACAGCTTCGACGACGAAATGCGCTCAACAGGTACAACATGATCCTTAGCTGATGACACCGGCTCTAGTATCTTAGGCAATGACTTAGATGAAGACTTCATCTGTATAGAAGGTGCCTCTGATGTAGACTGTTGCTGCAAAAAAAGAGCGTTGGACGAAGACAACGGCAAAGAATGCCATGAAGACGGTTTTAACGAAGTTTCATAGAGTACATATGTCTTGGTCAACGACTTGGACAAGGACTCCAGCCGTACTGACGAAGAATTCGAGGACAACTGTTGCTCTTTAGAAGCCTGAACCGGTAGCTCCGACTTCATAAGCGGATAAAGTCCAGTTTCAGAGGCCGCAGGCATCTTAGTCAACGACGGCGACGAAGGCCTCGGCAGTGCCGAAGGAGCCTCGGATGAAGGCTTTGACTTTAACTGTTGCTCTGAAAGAAACTTTTCCCATGACCTCGTCTTTGTAACAGGCTTCGATTGAGCATCAGAGGGTCGAGGCGTCTGAGTCAATAAGTTCGATGAAAAATTTGACTTCTCAGGACCTCCAAACAAAGGCTCTGACTGTGGGGGAGGAGCCTTGATGGAAATTTTTGAATGCACAGAATCTGTTTGAAATGAGAGCTTTGGCTGCTCGAGAAAACTCTCAGACAAAGGCATTGGCTGTTTAGAAGGGTCGTGAGACTGCTTCGGCTGTTCGTAAGAGTTTCTAGATGACGGCTTCAACTGTTCGAGAGTGCCTTTTGACGAAGGGTTTGGCTCTTCGGGAGAACCTTGAGACGAAGGAGTCGAATTAGAAGAGATAGAAGCTTTGATGGAAGACTTTGATTCCGTGAAAATGGATGTGGAGAAAGGCTTAGGCTGTTCGGAAGAGCTCTTAGACGAAAAAGTTGACCGAGCAGAAGAGGAAACCTTGCTCGCAGGTTTTGGCTGCTTTGACAGAACACTTGATGTTGCTCTGGATAGGGCAGGTCCCTTAGTAGACGGTTTTATTGAAGCCTTTGACTGCCTGAGAAGAGTCTTCGGCCAAGTGTTGGATGCGGCAGGATTCTTGGGGGGTGGCCCTGGAGGCGGCTCTTGCTGTATAGAAGCAGTGTGCGAGGGAGGTTTCATTTCTGCTTGAGACATGAACGGTGTTTTGGACAATGTAGGCACCTTGTCTAACTGTATGCTTGGCTCTGTAGTGGTCTTTGACAGTGGCTTTATCTGTGACTCAGTCTTTGCTGGCTTGGGCGCAGCATTAGATGGCATAGGAGCTTCAGAAGAGGACTTCGGCCGTGACGTGGTCTTGAATGACGGCTCTGGGCTTCCCTTAGACACTGTCGGAAGCTTGGATGTAGCTTTTGACGACTTCAATGACGGCTTCGGCGCTGCAGTAACCTTTGATGATGAAGGTTCTTGGTTTGGCTTAGATACATATCTAGCCGACTCAGCAGACTTTGACGATGGCTTCGGCTCCGCAACGACCGTGGATGATAGCGGTCCTCTCTTCTTAGACTCGGATGCCGCCTCAGACGAGTCAACAGACTTTGACGATGGTTTTGGATCTGCCGTGACCTTAGAGGATAGAGGCCCTGGTCTTGGCTTAGGTGCATCTTTAGAGGGCTCAGCAGACTTAGATGATGACGGTCCTGACTTTGACTTGGGTGCATCTTTAGACGTCTCAACAGACTTAGACGACGGCTTTGCCTCTAGAGCGGCTTTGGAGGGCTCAGCAGACTTGGATGATGACGGCCCTGACTTTAACTTGGGTGCATCTTTAGAGGGCTCAACAGCCTTGGATGATGACGGCCCTGACTTTGACTTGGGTGCATCTTTGGAGGGCTCAACAGCCTTGGATGATGACGGCCCTGACTTTGACTTGGGTGTATCTTTGGAGGGCTCAAAAGACTTGGACGATGGCGGCCCTGGCTTTGGCTTGGGCGCATTTTTGGACGTCTCAACTGACTTAGACGACGGCTTTGCCTCTGGAGCGGCTTTGGATGATGATGGTTTTGACTGATTCTTGGACTCTGTGGAAGGTCTAGATGAAGTTTTGGATGGCATAGACGGCACAGGCGGTTTCGAATCAGCAGTGAGCTTTGTTGATGATGATGAAGGCTTTGGTAACTTTGGTAAAGGCTTTGGTCCCTTTGAAGGTTTAGATTCTGCTTCAGGCGGTACAGGAGGTTTTGAAGGCTTTGGATGAGCAGTGAGCTTGTTTGATGATGTTGATGATTTTGGTTGAGGCTTGGGCTGTCTCGAAGTTTTCGGTTTCGTCTCTGAGGGCACAGATGACTTTGACGGCTTCAAATCATCATCTGACGGCTTTTTCGAAGTCTTCGGTTTCGTCTCTGAGGGCACAGGTGACTTTGACGGCTTCAAATCATCATCAGCCTTAGAAGATGACGGCTTTTTCGAAGTCTTCGGTTTCGTCTCTGGAGGTACAGACAACGTTGACGGCTTCAAATCATCGTCAGCCCTAGAAGATGACGGTATTGACTGAGTCTTAGACTCTCTCGGAGGCTTGGACTCAGCCTTGGACGGTGTAGATCCCTTGGATGATGGCTTCGAGTCAGCAGCAGTCTTGGAAGAAGATGGCTTTGGTTTGGGCTTGGGATCTGTCTTCTTCGGTTCATCGGATGGCTTCGAGTCAGCAGCAGTCTTAGAAGAAGATGATTTTGGCTTTGGCTTGGGATCTGCCTTCTTCGGTTCATCAGATGGCTTCGAGTCAGCAGCAGTATTAGAAGATGGCTTTGGCTTTGGCTCAGGATCTGGCTTCTTCGGTTGATTAGATGGTTTCGAGTCAGCAGTAGTCTTGGAAGATATTCTTGGCTTGGGCTGGGGTTCAGGTTGCTTCGGGCCCTTTGATGATGGCTTGGAGTCGGCAGCAGTATTAGAAGAAGATGGCTTTGACTTTGGCTTGGGGTCTGGCTTCTTCGGTTCATTGGATGGCTTCGAGTCAGAAGTAGTCTTAGAAGACGTCTTTGGCTTGGGTTGGGGTTCAGGTTGCTTTGGGCCCTTGGATGATGGCTTTGAGTCAGCAGCAGTTTTTGAAGAGGAGGCTTTTGGCTTTGGCTGGGGTTCAGGTTGCTTCGGGCCCTTTGATGATGGCTTCGAGTCGGCAGCAGTTTCTAAAGAGGAGGCCTTTGGCTTTGGCTGGGGCTCAGGTTGCTTTGGACCCTTTGATGGTTTCGAGTCTGTAGTAGTCTTGAGAGCTGAGGGATTTGGCTTCGGCTCAGACTTTGGCTTGGCCTCGGGCTGCTTTGGACCCTTGGTCGAAACCTGAGATGGTGTAGCCGTCTTGGTAGAGTGTGGCTCTGGCTCTGGCTCTGGCTTTGGCTTCGGCTTTTGCTGTTTCGGGTCCTTGGATGACGGCT
>NJET01000073.1:80318-93472 GCA_002591415.1 Ophiocordyceps australis | reverse complement strand
CTAGTCTAACCGTTATTTTTCGTAATTCTAGACTTCTTGGCTACCTGGGACGTGCTTTGGTCTGTACTTTAGCCCCACACACCTGGAAGCGTGTGCTGTGATAATTTGCTAGAGCTTGGTGAAGAAGCTTGGCTGCATCCTTGTCTAGCCAAGGTAAGCTTGGTTGCCACGCTGGACAAGCTGCAACGCTGCAGTCCATGTGCCAGAAACAGCCTTGGGATACATGGATGCATGTACATTGTTGTTTCAGCTTTTTTGGTTTCCTTGATGTAAATCATGGAATTGATTAAAAAGATGGAGTCGCTGCAGTGAAACAATTGCAGTGCACCAAGTGGCAGCTCGTCACGTGGGGCCTTGCCGATGAGGTAGCTTGGCGCAACGCCTGCCTTTGAGCCTCTAAGATCAACCACCAGCCATCAGCCTTGCCGACCAGCCGCATTTCTGCAGCATCCAACATCCCGGCCCCGCGCCTTGTCTTCAAATCCGGCAGTATCCGGATCAACGCCCTCGCCCCCATTCCTCTCTTTTTCTTCTTTTCTCCACGCCATGCCTCTGCCGCGAGTGCCGCTTGCCAGCTTCCTCGCCCAAGCGACGGCCGCCCTACGCGCTCCGCTGCCCTCGCCCTTGACCTTTGTGGTTGGCAACGAGTCGGCTGGTAAGTCGTCTTTGCATTGATTTTTTTTACTTTTTTTTTTTAACCTGCCGTTTCACGCATCACCCGCATTCGGCGAGAGAGAGAGCAAACTTGGACTTGGACGCAAAGACGCTGAAATGGCTGCTCCGTCCTAGATCTCGACTCGGTCTGCGCGGCCATTGTCTACGCCTACCTGTCGTCGCACCGCGCGCCGTCTCGACTGCACGTGCCGCTCGTCAATGTGCAGCGCGAAGACTTGGCTATTCGCCCCGAGCTGACGGCCGTCTTGGGCCGCGCGGGATTGGCGCCAGACTGTCTGCCCACGCTGTCCGACCTGCCCCGCCACGTCGCTGACGGCGAGCCCTGCCATGGGGTTGGCTGGGTGCTTGTCGACCACAATGTCCCCACGGGCATCATTGCGCGTGCCGCAAAGACGCTGTCGGGCTGCATTGATCATCATGATGACGAAAAGGTTGTGCCAGCCGCGGCTCAGCCCCGCGTCATTGAGACGTGCGGCAGCTGCACCAGCCTGGTTGTCCACGTCTGCGCTGATGACTGGGATGCTCTTTCGTGTCGAGACCCCGATGGCGATGTCCCGCTGGCTATTGTCGCCTTGGCTCCCATCCTTGCAGATACCTCGAATCTAGAAGCCAAGGATTTGCTGCGCGACAAGGATTTGCGCGCCGCAGCCATGCTCGAGGCTAAACTCGCGCCCTGCCACGACTTTGACCGCACCGACTTCTTCAACTCGATAAAGACGGCCATGGGAGACCTCTCGAGTTTGTCCCTTGCCGACATTCTTCGCAAAGACTACAAGCAGTGGGGCGATCTCGGAATAAGCTCCATTGGACAGAGCCTTTCCTGGCTCATTTCAAAGGCTGGCGGCCACCTGCCCCTGCTAGACGGCCTGGCTGCCTGGGCGCGCCACCGCCACATCAAGGTTCTTGCCATTATGACGCTGCACAACAAGGATGGCCACTTTGAGCGCCAACTCGTTGTATGGGGCTTTGGACCCGCCGCCCGCCGTACTGTTGCCGCCTTTGCTCACACGGCTGCCGGCCCCTTGCGCTTAAAGCCCTGGCCTGCTGAAGCCGGCCTCGACTCGGGCTTCGATGACGCTGAAAATCTAAGGTTTGCCTGGTCTCAGGGCAATTGTAGAGCGAGTAGAAAAGCGGTGGCGCCCTTGCTGCGCGCTGCCTTTACTCTTTGACAATAAGTGTTGGTGCCCAGTAGTTTGTTTGAGTATATAATGTGTGTGTGAGGGAGAGAGAGAGAGAGAGAGCTGCGCAAGCAGAGCCAGGAATTGCGACTAGAAATACCCATTTGCTTGCGACAAGAATCATCAAAAAAGGTAAAAACTATATGAAAATCGAAATGCATTGTTGCAGTCACATCATGAATACGGGTAAAAAAAATCGTCTCTTCTTTTTCATTGCTTGAGATGCAGCAGTAGGCCAAGGTGCCATCTTATATCGGCCTCAATCACCGACACATTCCACCATTCTTCACCAATCATGCAGCGCTATTTGTATCAATGCATCAGAGCACCCCATGGCTCCTATTATCCTCACAACCTGCTACGCGCCGCTTCGTCAAGCCACTGCCGCCGAAGCGCCTCAACCTCCCCAAGCACCCGTACAAATTCTCGCCGCTGCAGCTTGCGACTCTCAGTGAGGCGCACGCCACCCGTGTCAGGAGGATGATGCAAGAGATCCTCCGCCATGGGATCAGCAACCAAGATGCATGCGCGCAAAGAGTCGTAGAGAGGAGTGGAAAAGGGCACGCGCGATGGCTCGTGAAGCATTTCGGGAAGAACCCAGCGCAGCGCGTCAGTGCAAAGCCGCGCGTCATTTGTTGCTGCCAAGGAGCAAAATGCAAATTCGTAGAGGGCAGGCCACCGACCTTGTTGGAAGCGCACAGGCGAGCGGAATGTGTCCCAGAAGCGGTCCCAGTCTCCGCGCATGGCGTATACATGTAGGAGGCGTAAGAGCTGATTTTGCTCAAGGGACGAGGACATGGTTTCAGCAAGGAGGAGCTCCAAGTTTGTCTGAGTGCGCTGCAGCTCGGGGCCGTAGGCGGGCGAGGCCACCACCATTTCAATCAGATTCACCAGCATATCCGTGGTCCAAATACTTAAACCGCGCTCGTGTCCAGTCAATAGCAGCTGATCCAAGAGGGCCAGCCGCTGCGATGCAGTGTCGGTTAAAGAGCTCTGAACACTAAGCACAGCAGCAATGAGCTTCTCCAACATTTCTTGGCTAATGCAAGTTCCAGAGAGCTGCAACTTCTCCGTCTCTTGGCGTATAATATCTAAAGCATCCTCAGTTGGTTCTACTGGCAAGACTGGCCCAGGTAGATGCAAGCCTTGATTTGACTCGAGAGTCTGGGATTCCATTGAGGCTTGCAATGACCTCGCTCGTGTTGAAAAACGTCTTTGTTGACCTATTGCCATTGACATTGCTGAAACAGATGATGGAGATGATCGGGAGGGTAGTTGGATGCAGGACGAGACAAGTGGTTGAATGTCTTTTTCGTAATCCGGCTTCAGACCCTCGATTTTCTTTCTGCGTTGAAAACTTCTTCCTAGGACGCCCTGCCAAAGTCCCTCAAGGTCAAGTTCAGTCCTGCGTGCCTCCGTCATGCACTGCACCACCACTCTGGTGCCAGTGAGGGCAGTGGCACCAAAGCCCGCCATTCTCCCGTCCTCATCGAAATCGGTGCCTTCTTGGCGCTTCTCCGTGTTTGTGGTAAACTTGACACAGACCCAGCCAGTTGAGAGGCCGTGATCTCCTTGAGGCGTCACCATGGAGTTGTGGCCCATGAGCCGAGCCCTTTTCCTGATGCGGCGCAACTTGGTCTTGAGCTCGCCTGCACCAATCAGTCCATCGGCCGAAGCATCAACCTTGAAGGTGCGTCGCAGCCAGCGCGCAAAGCGGCCGGAGCAAATGTGCAGGTGTCGTTCGCTGCGTGCCGTGCCAAAAAGCATCATGAGGTTGGGGCCAAAAGAGGATGGAGGATCCAATTGCCGTAAATCAAACAGAGCCAAGTCGTCGAGACCCATGTCTTGGTAAACATAATTGATCATGGGATCCAGCAGTGACGGGGCGTCCTGGGGCGCCTTGGGAATGCTGTGCGTGTGCAAGCTGGGAGCGTGGCGAGGCGGCTCAACATCGAGAAACCATGGCCTCTCAGCGGTACTCTGGTCCCCATCAACTGTGCCAGCTTTTGGCGCGTCTTCGAGCAGAGTCTCCAAAGCATCGTCCGGCTTCTCCAGTGTAGATTTTGCACGCCTCTGCGAGGAAAAGGGCGCTGGCGGAAGCGGCAGCCTGGCAGGATGGACGGCCAAGTTGCGGCCAAGCACAGCTCTCAGAATGGCTGTTTGACACCCAAAACAGCCAAGGGCGGCGATTGCTGGCCGTGACATGATGCACACGCAGCCTCTTTGTCGGTTTCGAGGCAACTGCTAAAGGAAGAAGAGAGATTAGTTTATAATTAGGAGCATTGCACCTTGGAGCAACATGGAGATTGAATACAAGTTCGTTTCTCGTCTACATTTTTTTTTCCCCCGAGTGGATGGTGGATCCCAGCAGCACGTGACACCGCGGATGCGCCAGTGGCAAAGATGCGCCAGGAGCTTTCTGGTCGCGCCAGAGAAAAAATTTTGAGCTCTCCTGGCCCATCCACCACCTTTGAGCGCTGGGTCTTTTGACCAGCCATTTCCTACTCTCACCAAGGGCGTCCTCTTTTTCTTTGGCCCGGCTTCTTCTTTGTCTTGGCAACGACTTGATGCATCGTCTCTTTCTTCCTGCTGCATTGGTCGGCTTCGCGCTCGCCCGCTAGCATCATGATGCTCTCCCGACAAGCTCGCGGCCGCTTCCTTGTGCCTCGCACCATTGCCACTCGCCCAGGCATTTTCCCGCGCAAAAGCTACACACCTTGCCCTCAGGCTCCCTCGCTCGCTCGTCATCATGTCGTCCTGCGCCAGCCCCAGCTCTGGCCTTACCGCCGACCGGAAAGCGACCTCAGCCCTCTTCACGAACGAGGCATGGCGACGGCTGTCGATGACTATAGAATCGACTCCAACATGTACAATCCAATCAACTCTTCGACAATGTCGCCTTTTCCCCCATCACAATTGGCATCGTTCGATCCCTCTTCCTTGACTAGGATTCCAGAGCCCGCCCCTCCTATACCTCCACACAAAATGAACCCTCAGGGCATCCCCGCCGACTTGCACAGCTTACTACCCATGTTCGATGCCTGCATCCGAGTCAAAAAAGTCCAACGTGCATCTCATGTCCTCAAACGCCTCAATACTCTTCACCTCAATCTCTCAGACGAGGAGCTCATCATTCTACACAATCGCTATCTGAGGGCATCCATTGATGAGCTGCGCTTAAGCACCGATCGATCAAGCGCTGAAGATCTACACAGATGGTATGAAGTGGAAATTCGCGCCAAGGGTCTGCCCATTACACCCGAGACTCTTGCATGCATGCTCAAAGCCTCACTTTTATCCGAGCGAGGCTACAGGCTCGAGCGCCTAGTGATGCGCTACATGGAAATGGCCCCAGGCCAGTCTGCCCTCCGTGTCCTGAGCATAGCCGAAATTCTTAGTGACACAGACCTTGCCGTTATAACAAAACTATTTCCTGCATACAACTACATCAAGACGATTGAAGAGTACGAAGATGTGGCCGAACCCCAGGACGACTCGTCGACTCATGAAGCGATTGAATCCCAATTGCCAGAAATTCTTTTGGACCAAGTCAAGTCGGATGAATCCGACTATATCGCCCAGACTGAACAGCGTGGCGAAACTCTGCGTCTACTCAAGGCGGAACTTTCTCTTTTCGACCGGCTGGAGAATATCGACATCTCTTGTCTTCCCGAGTCTGAGCGCCGCGAGTTACAGGTGCGGATCGAACGCAATGCAATAGAATCGGCAATTACCAAATGGCGACTTGTGAATAATCAGTTGCAGAAAATGGGTAAAGTCTCGGCTCTAGGGCCAACTGCAAACAACCCCCTCTCTCGAATCGTCTCCAAGTGGTTTTACGCCATGGAGAAACTGCTTACCAAGGAAATGGCACTCATTGAAAGCTCGGAGCTCAAGGCCAGCAAAAATCTTATGGACAAGGAACGCTGCATCTACGGGTCTATACTACAGCAAATGTCCCCTAGCCGCCTAGCTGCCATAACTATTCTCTGCGTCATAAATCTTGGTGGCCTCCAGGGTATCGATAAAGGATTGATGGCCGCCAGTATTATCCACTCTGTTTCTTGCAAGGTTCAGGAAGATTTGGAAGCGCAGAAAAGAGAAGAGGCGCGGAAGGATCGTAAAAAGAAGCATGTGCTAGAGTACCAAGGCAACATGAAAAGAACCAATCTCCCTTGGGATGATGAGGCTAAGAATGCCCCCGCCGAACCCGAGCCCGAGCCCAAGCCCGAAGCTCGTGAAAAGCAAGAGCGTTGGTCAATGCAGGCCAAAATCTTTATTGGCGCTTTTCTCGTCAAGACACTTGTCGAAGCGGCAAAAGTTGAAGTCAAGATGATAGACCCAAAAACGGGTCGCCCTGTTAGCCAGATTCAGCCGGCCTTTACGCACATGCATAAGCCTCGAAAGGGAAGGAAAGTGGGCGTCTTGTTCTTCAACCAGGCCGTGTCAAACCTGCTTCGAAGTGAGCCATTGGGAGATTACATGGCCAAGCAGCTCCCCATGATTACCGAGCCAAGGCCTTGGATCTCTTTTGAACGAGGTGGTTTCTTGCATAGCAAGACTTCTCTTGTACGTTTAAAGCAGGGCGATGAAGAGCAAAGACTGTACACGGAGGCCGCCATCAAATGCGGCAACATGCGACAAGTATTCAAAGGACTAGATGTCCTTGGGCGCACGGCGTGGAAAGTTAATGAGCCCTTGTTCAAGGTGATGATGGAGGCGTGGAATTCTGGCGAAGCCATTGCAAACATACCACCCAAGAAGCCAAACGTGCCAGATCCTCCAGAGCCGTCGAAAGAGGCGTCGTCACATGAGCAATATATGTGGACACGGGCACTCAAGACGGCCGAAAACGAAAGGTCGTCGTTGCACTCGCAGCGTTGCTACATGAATTTGCAGCTCGAGGTTGCACGAGCCTTTCGTAGACAAACCATTTATTTCCCACACAATGTCGACTATCGTGGCAGAGCATATCCGATTCCAACCTACCTCAACCACATGGGAGCCGACCACTCGCGAGCTATTCTTTCCTTTGCCAAGGGAAAGAAGCTGGGGGCGCGTGGCCTGAAGTGGCTCAAGATACACCTGGCCAACGTGTACGGCCTCGACAAGTCGAGTCTGTCTGAACGAGAAGAATTTACAAATCAGCATAGACAAGACATTATCGACTCGGCAACCAATCCTCTCAATGGTCGTCGCTGGTGGTTGGATGCCGAAGACCCGTGGCAATGTCTGGCAGCCTGTATGGAGCTCAAGGCGGCGCTGGACCTGGCCGACCCAACAGAATTCTTGTCAAGCCTCCCCATCCACCAAGACGGCACTTGCAACGGCCTGCAGCATTATGCGGCATTGGGCGGCGACTTGTGGGGTGCCAAGCAAGTCAACTTGGAGCCTGGTGATCGGCCTGCCGATGTCTATTCTGCAGTTGCCGACCTTGTCAAAGAGGGAATTGCAAAGGATGCCGCGGCCGACAATGCCTTTGCCAAGGTGCTCGAAGGCAAAATCACACGCAAGGTTGTCAAGCAGACTGTCATGACCAATGTCTATGGTGTGACGTTTGTGGGTGCCAAGAAGCAAGTATGCAAGCAGCTGGACGACTTGAATCCCAACATGGGAAAAGAATACGGAATCCACAACAACGTCTTGGCCACATATGTGGCCAAGCTCATCTTTGGCGCCCTCGCCACCATGTTCAAAGGTGCACATGATATCCAATACTGGCTGGGCGACATTGGAAACCGGGTGAGCAGAGCCTTGACGCCTACACAGCTCAATCAGCTTCGCGAAGCATATGTCTTGGGGACTGGTGATGAAGAATTAGTCTTCAGCAAGGGCAAGTTCAAGAAGACTAGCGAGCTGAAAACAGTTGAAGACCTTGCCGGGCAATTCCGGTCAACAATTGTTTGGACGACACCTTTGAGAATGCCAGTCGTGCAACCATATCGGAAATGCGCTGTTAAAGAGATTCGCACCACTTTCCAGTCCGTCTCTTTTCCCATACACGGCCAGGCCAATGCAGTCGACCGCAGAAAACAGCTGCAGGGCTTTCCTCCAAACTTTATCCACTCGCTCGACGCCAGCCACATGCTCTTGTCTGCTTTGAAGTGTAACGATCTCGGCCTCACCTTTGCTGCTGTCCATGATTCATTTTGGACCCACGCAGCCGACATTGATGTCATGAATGCTGTGCTTCGCGAAGCTTTTATCAATATTCATCAGGACGATGTGGTTGGTCGTTTGGCCGACGAATTCAGGGCTCGCCATGAGGGCTCCATTTATCTGGCAAAGATTGATGCGTCATCACCAGTTGGCAAGCGAATCAAGGAGCTGCGGCAAAAGATTAAGAGGCCGCCAGTGGAGGAGCTGCTGCTCGAACATAAACGCCTGCAGCTGATGAAGTCGTCGGATATTCTTGACCGCAAAACGGCCAAGCAAATAATAACGCCGGGATCTATATACGAAAAGGCGTCTATCAATGAGCCTGACAATGAGGTGATTGAAGAGACGAAGCCCTTTGCCCTGGGGCGAGTGAGTGGGAGCGACGAGGATGCCGACGCGGCGCGACAAGAAGCCAATGAGGAATTGGAATCGGACAATGGCGGCGGGGAACAGGATGCCGAAGCTGATGAGGAGGCGGGCGCAGGCGGCGAGGACATGACGTCGGAAGCGGCACACATGGTGGAGGATATGCTCAGTCGTATGCACGGGCCTGTGTTTGTGAACAAGCTGCATGGGGCGAAGAAGAAGCCTCCAAAGCCCAAGGCTTATGTCAAGATTTGGCTGCCCCTCAGTATTCCAGAGATTCCCAAAAAGGTTGGTACACTGTTGTTGCTTTGTAGGTTTGAGCTTTTTTTTCTTTTTACTGACGCGGAGTGCAGGGTGAATTTGACGTCAAGCGGCTACGCAATAGCCAATATTTCTTTTCATAGGGATGATTGCATTTGCACTCGTGGCATCCCGAGCGTCTTTGCTCTCGAGGTGACGAGCGGAACTGGTTGAAGCGCATTTTTTTTTCGTTGTTTTACACTTTTTTTTTTACCCTCGTAGCCTGGAGATTGTTGTTCCATTGAATGGACGTTTGGGAGTACTTGTGATGTGGGACAAGCTTGGTTTGTCTTGTCCTTTGAGATGGGGATTGCTGTGGAAGAGAGGGGGAAAAAGGAGCGGCGGAGCGTTGATTGGTGAGCATTTCATGGCGTTGTTGGTGGGATTCAATTTTTTTTTTTTTTTCAAAGCGCGCGGCGGGGGAAATGTCAAGATGGGATTCCGTGACGCTTGTATCTAGAGAGGCAGATGGGTGAAGAGATGGGAGGCAGATAATGGGGGCAAATCTATCAACGTTATAGAGACTGTGGGAGCTTGCGGCCAAGTTTGAAAAGTCTAGATATGATGCGCTTTTTACCGCAACTTGGACAAGCTAGATTGCATAGAAACTAATGGCAAAGATGTTGGTTTCTCCTTGTGTGGTCCTCAATCAAGAAATCATGGATAGCAACAGGTTGAAGGAGGGCCACATGATGAAAAAAGTCTAGTCCAGCGCCAACGACGCTACCGCACAACGGCCCCCTTGAGCGACTTGACGGTACACAAGCCGCCACTCTCAGTGACAAGCTTGCCAACATTTGTTGTGCCCAGCTGCTCAACGGCAGCAGCGTCGAAAGCCACAGCCAAGTCATCCGTGGTGGTAAAGCCGGGCTGAAAGGTTTCCCAAATCTTCTTCTTGGGGTTAAGTTGGCCCTCGGGCTCGCCCTGCCAGCCAAGGAAAAAGACGCGGTCGCCAGCCTTTGCCTGAGGGGGCGGCTCGACGAGTTCGACGGGGCCCTTGTGGTCGTCGGTCTCGCCTGGCTGGAGGCGGGGCGAGGCGGCAAGGACCATGGCGGAGGACTTGATGCCGCGCATCTTTACGGGCTTGAGGTTGCAGACGACGACGACTTTGCGGCCCTGCATTTCGTGGAGGGGGACGAGGCCGTTGAGGCCGGAGCAGACGGTGCGGCAGACTTGGCCTTGGTACTCGACGGTGTCGTCCGAAGGGGCGTCGCCCATGGCAATGGTTGAGACGAAGAGGGAGTCTGCGTCGGGGTGGTTAATGGCCTTGAGGATGTGGCCGACGCGGAGGTCAATGAGACAGGGCGAGAGGGGCGGCGCAGCAGGAGCAGGCTTTTGCGGTTTGGGCGCCTTTTCCTTTTTTTCCTTTTTGGGCTGGTCTCCGCCGACAGCAGCAGCGGCGGCGCCCTTGACCTGCTGGGCAGCCTCTTGGGCCTTTTGCTTGGTGCGATCAACGAGGCCCGGCTGCTGGGGGGCTTGGGCACTTGCGGCGGCAGCCTTTTCCTTTTTGAGGCGCTCCTTTTCCGCCTTGGCATCAACGGGAGGCTTGACGTAGCGCACGTCGTCGTGGTCGACGGCAACCAAGTCTGCCTCTGCAACGGCAAGTTCAAACTGGGGCGCGTGCTGGACAAAGTCGACGTGGCGGACAATGTGGGGACGGCCCGTTTGGCCAGAGCGCTCCTCGGGCGACCACTTGGCCACGAGGGGAGCAAGGGCGTGGTAGAGTGCCGTGTCGGCGCGGCTGGGCTTGCTGCCAAGCAGAGTGGTGCGGCTGGCGAGATGGGTGTTTAGAGCATCGAGGACGGAAGCACAAGAGGTTGCGTCTGAGGCGGTGCGGAGGCGGTCTGCGGTGGTGAGCCATTGCTGAATCTCGGCGTCTTCAGTGGGGGTGTAGGATTGGGCGCTGAGGGGCTTGGTGGTGGTGGCCATGATGGTGGGTGTCAATGGGGTGACGAGGGGGGAGAGGAGCCGAGCGGTGGGTACGAGGAGGGAAGAGAAGCGAAACAGTTTGAATGTGGTGGCGACAAAGAGGCCGTCGACTGGGCTTGATTTTTTTTTTTTTTTTTTTACCCTCGGGAGCGGTTGAGGTTGACGATGTTGGGGTTTTTTGTGGAATTTTGGAGGGGTTGTTGGCTGTGGCTGGAGGTTGTGGCTTGGAGGCAAGCAGTCAGGGGACCCCGCGTGGCTGGAGGCAATCAACGCGTTTGCGCGTGACTGCGCTTCCAGTTCGCGTTTGGTGCGAGTGGCGTCTTTTTTTGCTCCTTTTTTTTTCTTAGCGGCATTGACGCGTTGCCGGACCCTTATTGCAAGATTCATGAGACGGGGCAATTGCTCCGATTCTGGCGACGGCTGGCAGTCGGACAAGGAGAGGATTGTGAATCGTCTAGTTTTCGATTCTGCGCTCAGACACCCGACGTAATAGAAATCTAAGGGCATTTCGAGGCGTCATTGTGTCTGGCAATTTCCGCAACGACTCGAGTGGCGATTTTTTTTTTTGCTTCTTTGGCATCGAGGTCACCTAGCGTGCAATTTCACATTTCCCTCTCGTCTCGTGCTTACCCCCCTTTAGCATTGAGGAATTTGCAGCAACGAGACGAAAAGCGCCATGGCAGCATCTTCATCCGACGCCGAGTCGATGCCGTCATCGCCTCGCAGCAGCAGCGCCATGCACGTGCCCAGCTCGCCAGCCACCCAAACCTCCACCTCGTCGCCCTGTGGGCAGCAAGACGGCGGCGGCGACTCTGCTCTCGACGACGACTTTGCGCTGGAGCGCGAAGAAGAAGCGGCGCGCGTGGCAAACGCCGAGACGCGCCGCCGGGCCGCCGCACAGAAGCGCAGACGCAGCAGCAAGAAGCGGCCCGAGAGCAAGGCGGAGCGCGACAAAAAGGCGCGCGAGCTGGACGAGCTGCTGGTCAAGAGCGCGGCGTTTAGCGACATCTTGACCAAGAAGACGCAGGTGTTGGGCCGGGTGGGCAGTTTGCTGGACGGGAGGACGTTGGGCGAGCATGATTTGCAAATGGCGAGGCAGCCGCGGTGCATGGTGGGCGGGACGATGAGGGATTATCAGCTTGAAGGGCTGACGTGGATGTATGAGATTTGTGCGCAGGGCATGAGTGGCATTTTGGCCGACGAGATGGGTCTGGGTAAGACTTTTTTTTTTTGTCTCCTTCTCTGGCACCTTTGCTTGTCGTCTTGTGTTTGGCCTCTTTGCTAACGAGGGCGGTGAGTATAGGAAAAACGGTGCAAACCATTGCCCTCATTGCCCTGCTGCGCGAAAAGGAGGGCTATCTCGGCCCTCACCTCATTGTGGCGCCGCTCAGCACCCTGTCCAACTGGCTCGACGAGTTTCACAAGTGGACGCCCGCCATCCCCGTCGTCATGTACCACGGCAACCAGCAGCAGCGCGACGAGATTTACAAGAGTCGCATGGCGCGCCACTTGCAGAGCGGGCGGCCCACGGCAAAGTTTCCCGTGGTGTGCACCTCGTATGAAATGGTGCTGCGAGACCGCCACAACTTGTGCAAGATTCAGTGGGAGTTTATAATCATTGTAAGACCCAGCCTAGTCTTTTGCTGCCTTTGTCCTTGTTGGAAGGGGCTTACCCGCTTTTGCAGGACGAGGGCCATCGCATGAAGAATGCCGAGGCAAAGCTCTTTCAGGAACTGCGCCAGTTCCACTCGGCAACACGCCTCCTCATTACCGGCACGCCGCTGCAAAACAACCTCAAGGAGCTCTGGTCGCTCCTGCACTTCCTCCTGCCCAATATATTCACCGACTGGGACGCGTTTGAGTCGTGGTTTGACTTTTCCGACCTCAAGGACGAGGACAAGACGCACGAGTTTATCCAAGACGGCATCAAGCAGGACCTGGTCAAGAAGATGCATCTCATCTTGCAGCCGCTGCTGCTGCGCCGTGTAAAGCGCGACGTGGCTGCGCATTTGCCCAAGAAGCGCGAATACGTGCTCTTTGCGCCCATGACGCGTGAGCAGACGGAGCTGTACAAGGCGCTTACGGATATAAATGTCGATGCGCGACAGTTTCTCGAGGAAAAGGCGGTGGAGCAGGTTTTGCAGCTCGTCGAGCCAAAGCCTTTGATTTGCGCCAAGCCGGTGAAGCGGGGTGTAAAGGATGCCTTTTCCCTCTTGATGGCACAGCACAAACACGGCAACACCAACTCCAACAGCAGCAGCAGCAGGCAAAGCGCAAAGACGCCTCGCCGCACAGCCGCCGCATGGCCAACAAGAGCGCCAAGTCGAGCCGCGAATCAACGCCAGCCAGCACGCGCGCCACTCGCAGCCGCGCCACGAGCTACCGCGACGTCAACACTGACGAGGAGGATGCGCTCTCGGACGATGCGTTTGAGGCCCGGCTGGCTGACGAGGTGCAGGCGGCCAAGCCGGCGCCCGTCAAGGATGTGCGCTCGCTCCAAGAGATTGAGCTTGCTGAAAAGCTTCAACTTGCTAGTACGCTTTCTCC